>JAMKCH010041809.1:0-14582 GCA_023653785.1 Ophioderma brevispina
TGGTTGCAAATTTTAAGAAGACCCTTTGTTGATTTTGTACATAACATTGGATTTGTGGCATTTGGGTACATGAATTAATCACCTTAGGTTTAACTTATAAATAAAGAGGCTGTTATTGAAGTATTGTAACATGTTCAGCATAACTTATATAAAATATTTCTTACATCAAAGATTAGTTAATGCATGGAGTTAATATATATGGCTTTACAAAGCGGGGGGATATGTCTCCTCCATGCATGGCCCATTTGCCTTCTAAAAACCCCACTGGATAAAGCATAGAAATAGTCGGGAGGGGACTTTCAAAGAAAGACAACACTCCCTTCTGTTCACAAACACTCCAAATACTCTAAGAAGTAAAAAAGAGGTTCTAGTGATTTTCATGACTTTAAAAGTCTCTGAAGAAGAATCAGACATTAAAATGGATAAATCCATCACAATATCGAAGAGCGCATTCATTGGGTAACTCTTAATAGAAATGTACATGGGTTATTTCTAAGAAAACCTTTCCATTATGGTACTTCAAAGGTTTTTAAAATTAAATTTATTTGATTTTTTCTAAGCCAAAAAGCTTGTTTAATGGCTGTTTTACACTGACTGTCCCTTGCAAGTGTGGTCAAGTTGCAAATCAGACTTCAAGGCGGGCAATTTTCTTGTCCGACTCCTGTTTTACAAGTACTTTGCGATGAAGTTCTAACCTTGTCAGCCAATTAACATGGTTTGGTAGAGCAAAGTTAAGCCAATGGCATATCACGCCCAATTATTCTGTTTAGTTTGATAACAAAATTGATTGTCAACGGACACTATTATACACAGCAAACTGTAATGGATAATTCAACTTGACTAATTATTTAAAGTTACAGTTTTCATCTCATCGAGTCACTAGTTTGAAGCACTTACAATTATTAATACATTTAGTATCCAACTGCATGTAGTTTACTTGCATTCTTGGATTTTGGTCGGTACCCATGTTCCTTAAAAAAAGGACTAGCTGCAAATACTATACCGCTGGCTGGTGGTATCAAATTCACAAATTTAGTACAGCAAGTTTGACCCGAACATGCAATTTTTCTCGCAGTAACACACGTTTTATTGTTCTTGTATATTGGTTATATTTTAAAGGTATAATTTTATTCACGTATTGAGAACATGCAATGAGAATTGGTCCTGTTGGGAGTCACTTTCAGAACCATGAGCAAGGGTACCCGACAAACCCCTGAGAGCCGCTCCCCGGCTTTAGAGTAAGTTGTCCTATAAAAATTGTTTAATTTTAAAAAATGGAAATAACATAGAAAATATTGGTCTTTGGGCCTCATTTCCCATAATTCACTAGACATTGTTTGGGCCTATTTAATAGAGCAGGCGAGTAGAATATCATAGGTTCCTTATTTAGGGAGTTCGTTAATGCCGACTACATCTAAGGTATGACCCTTTAGTAGTTAGTATGGGTCCTCCACATCAATGAAGGTTGGTCACAAATTTATAGTCAATTTTTAATAGGGGCTGAGCTAAGTTAAGTTTACAAAGGGGCAAACTTTAAAACTACTCCAAACATGTTGGAAAATCTGTCATTTATTGTCGTCTAGGACACAGGGATTCCAAAAAATGTTAGTTTGTACCAATTTCACGGACTATTGGTTTTGGAGTTTAACGTAAAAATCACTAAAGGTAAAAAAGGTCAAACCAATTGTAAAGGGGTTCAAAATGACAAGTACTCTGATTATATTTTAAATGCTTGCAATTATGGCCTAAGGAAAGGGGACTCCCAAAAAGTATGTTTGATTATGTTAAAGTTTACTTACCGAGATTTAAAAAAGTCAAAGAGGTCAATGCCAATTGGATTAGTCGCACCATGACTATTTTGTCACTACCCTGATAACTATGCAGTGCAGATGCTACAAACTATTCTTTATTTGACACATAAGCTAGGTGAACAACTTTGTTTCACTTTTTAACAACATTGGAGCAACTTCTGATTTTGACCCTGTACAAATGGAAATTTACCTTTTTGCACTTTTAGCATTTTTTACCAATAACTCTAAAACCAAAGGTCATAGATGGTACAACTTACCATTTTGAATCATTTGGACTAGATGACAATATGGCATACATTTAAAACATGATTGAGTAATTAAAAGTTTGACCCCTATGTAAACTTAATTAGCCCATATTGAAAAAGGGACACCATAATTTGAGACCACTAACTAACTTGCAGTTGATGTAGAGGGTCCATACTAACGATAAAGGTGTCATACTTAGATGTTAGTGGGACATGACGATGATATTTGACCCAAATCCTTGCTCCCGCTCTATAAGAAGTGTCTATTTTATGCTTGCATGCATATAGTATTGTGATTTTTTTTATTTTTTTTTTTTTTTTTTTTTAGACATAAGGATTCCAAAAATGTATAGTTTGTACCACTTACGACTATTGGTTTTGGAGTTATAACGTAAAAATTACTAAAAAGGTAAAAAAAGGTCAAACTCAATTTGTACAGGGGTCAACATTGAAAGTTACTCTGATTATATTTTAAATGCTTGCAATTATTGCCTAAGGAATGAGGACTCCCAAAAAGTATAGTTTTGATTATGTTAAATGTTTACTTACCGAGATAAAAGTCAAAGAAGGTCAATGCCAATTGGATTATGTCGCCCCATGACCTATTTTGTCACATAACATGATAACTATGCATTGCAGATGCTACAAACTATTCTTTATTTTGACACATTAAGCTAGGTGAACAATTTGTTTCACTTTTTACCAACATTGGAGCAACTTCTGATTTTGACCCCTGTACAAATGGAAATTTACCTTTTTTGCACTTTTAGCCATTTTTACCCAATAACTCTAAAACCAAAGGTCATAGATGGTACAAACTATACATTTTTGGAATCCTTATGACTAGACTGACAATATGGCATACATTTAAACATGATTGAGTAATTTAAAAGTTTGACCCCTATGTAAACTTAATTAGCCCATATTGAAAAAGTGACACCATAATTTGAGACCACTAACTACCTTGCATTGATGTAGAGGGTCCATACTAACTTCTAAAGGTGTCATACCTTAGATGTAGTGGGACATGAACGATGATATTTGACCCAAATCCTTGCTCCCGCTCTATAAGAAGTGTCTATTTTATGCTTGCATGCATATAGTATTGTGATTTTTTTTATTTTGTAGGCATACATATTCATATTCACATAATCAGTCATACAACATGTTTCATTAAAATTTGTTATGTTCACATAATCAGACATATAGCTTGTTTCATTAAAAATTGTTGCACATTTTTACCGCTCCAAAAATTGAACCTTTCTATAGTTTTGGTGTTTACGGAAAGAAAGGTTTGCAAATGTCTATTTAAAATTGGTTAATTGGTAGTTTGGCCTTTTAATTTGGACCTAAAAATAGGAACAAAAGTCACAAATGGATAAGAAAATGAAGCATTATCCAAACGGCTTGTTTCAGAGCTACTACGTTGTTATGTTTGATCATCTTCTGAAAAAAAATATCTTCACATCGACGGTTGATTTTGGAGCCACCAAGAGTTGGCTTAGTTGTAGGGCCACTAGAACTACAATAAAGCTTAATCCTCGAAGAATATGAATATCAGTAAGGAAAACATCTAATTTAATATGAAAATCCCTTACATATCATTCGTACTGGAGGCCTTGAAATTTATTAAAATTTTAAGTACTGATTTTTTTGTGTGAAAGAGGTCTTAGGAACTGATCTTTTGTTGCACATATGGGAACTCCTTTTCAGAAATTTTGAAGCATGGAAACTAAAAGAGTGCAAAATTTGCGCTCTGGGTCCAAAGTTACTGGAAAAGGGTGCTCCACAATAGGCTCATGCTTCAACTTAGGGTCTTATGAACTGCATTATGCCTCAATTGGGGTCTTACGAACGGTAGTTTGGGCAACTTTAATGAGTCATGTCAAAGTAGATCTATAGCACCCCAATTCAACGTCAGCCATTTGAGTTACAATTGCTTTCTGTTTCATTAACTCAACTCAATCAAGGTAATGCACCTGCCAGTTGCACTATCCGCTATGTATAGCTATTTCTAGTTTGTAGGTGCAAAAGGGTTTTTTTTTTTATTAACGCCAGTAACATACCCCTACCATTTGTCTGGTCATGAGCTTTTTTTTATTTCAAATGGTTTTTTTTTTTTTAAATTAATACACGAACAAATTGCAAATCGAAATCAGGCAGGAACCAATCAAATTACATTAAAAAAACACCCAAAACCCCCAAAATACCAAAATGATAAAAGTCACTGTTCTTTTTTTCTTCTGGGGTTACATTTAAGCTGCCCACTAGAAGGCTAATGTAATGCGACAAAAAGAAACTACAACAAAAGCATAGCAAATGAATGAAATGTTTTTGGACCCCCCCAAATACATCAAGGTCATCGTTGTGTTTCGTGAATGATAGGTCTCATTTGACTTTGACATGCCCATTGGTGACCGTTGACCTTGACGGTGACACTTTGACCTAGTAAACAAATGGGGGTTTGCATGTAATTATCCATAACATAAGTTGGTTCCAATGGAAACTCACTTTTACAATTCCGGTCAATTTGACATTTTCAAAACATATATTACATCTTGATTCACATGACCTTTGAATTTGGTATGTGACCTTGACCTCATCAACAAATGAGGAATCCCACATTACACATAAGGACTGAACAGTTTGGTTTAAATCCATTGAAGTATCATGCGGATATTAACCATTTTTCCAACAACTACATCAAAAAACAGACTACATCAACAGACAAAAACAGCACACAATGGACAAAGTGGATTCCTATGGTGAATCCGCCTTTGAGGCAGGCGACACCAAAGATGCTTGAGGCAAATTTGCTATAGCGGTGGTAAATCCCCACCTTGGTAAAATCGTGTATAGCTCCCTGCAGTAACTAAAAACTTTGACGTAAGAAATATTTATATTACTTTATATATGCTAAAACTGTTACAATATTTTAACAATAGTCTTTTAATGTTGTAAGGTAAACATTAATGTGATTAATTAATGCTCCAAATGACCCAAATCCAATTTAATGTAAAAAATCAACAAAGGGGTCTTCTTAAAAAGAACCAAAATATGCAAATTACACTTTGTTGTACTACATCATTTATTTATGATAATGATAACTTCTGTATGTGTAAAAACGGGCTTATTGGTTACATAAATGCTTATTAATCAGAAAAAGAACTCCGCCCAAAAAACACCCAAATTACTTTTAGAATTGCCCAAAAAATGTCCATATTTGGCTTTTACATGTTAAAATGTAATTACTATGAGAACGTAATATTTAAAGGTCGAAAAGAAAGATACAGCAGAAAAAAAGTGCGGTGTTTTAACTTAAAATATGAAAATTCAGTAAAAAATATAAAACTCCAAATCCGCCAAAAAAAACCCCAAGAACAACATTTAAAAAAAATAAACCCCATGATTTGCGGATTTACATAAAATTTCTGTTAAGAAAAACCTTGGTTGCCAAGAGTGTATATGAAAAAAAAACCGAAACCAAAAATTCAGACATTTCCCCGTACTAATGCACCCTGATCATGTTTGGGGGAAATAACCAGTTAAATGTATCTCGTAAGTTACCAGTATTGAGGGTATACATTTATAAAATTGTTTCCCTCTAGGGGATGAGTATATTCACAGCATTTCCATTCTAAAACTTCCAGATGTAAATCTTGGGTCATTTAAGTAATTATCAAAGTGCATATCTAGTGCGCAAGCAATCTGTGGGACTGTACCGTGGTCATCAAAACCTTGAGGGCCAAGAATCAAAGAATAGGAGGAGATGTTTTCAACCAATGCTCTCAGATGCCTTGTGGGTGTTATTGTTTGGTGATATGGTACTGAATGATTACTGCCAAAAGGAAGTCATAGTTGTCAAGTTCTATTTGATGAGATCAAGCAAAGATTTTTTATGAAATCGTGCTCTAGAGACCCTTATTTGGAGTGATCATCTTGGTTTGACTTGCTTGTCAGCCAAGATATCAATTTGCCATGACAGTAGTAGGGCCAAAATCCAAAACCTCCGTTTCTGCGACGGACGGAATTTGACTGTTACTTTTGTTTGTATCTATTCCCCTACTTGAACCTAGGCATAATAATTGCATGAATTGAATAAGTAACTTGTATACTTTAATATGAAAAAAAAATCATGTGGTCAAGTTCAAGTATGTTGCTACGGCAACACAGTTTATGATTGCGACGGACGGAATTGACAAAAAGTGGGTTTCCAAAACTTCTGAACACTTGTGTCATTATTGTCAAAATTAAGGGGAGCTTGATCTCATTATCAGTATACATGTTGAGTTAGGTCTCTTACCTGTAAAAAGTGAGCCAAATATTTTGAGAAAATTATTCTGATAATTTGAAATCTTGTCAAAAGCGATTAGATACAAGTGCGACGGACGGAATGCGACAGACGGAACAATTTTTCATGCTGTCGTGCTGGAATTCTGATGTTGTTAATCCATCAATATTTTTACTAACAAGTTGATTATGCATGTAAAGAATAATTAAAATAAAAAAAATTAACATAGCACACCTTTTTATCTTATTTTTTAAACATCCGTTTTTTACACTATTTTGCAATAGACAGAAGTGCGACGGACAGAATTTTTTCAAAATTTTTTTATAATAATAATAATAATTTGTATTTTTAACGCGCGACATATCCACGTAAACGTGATCAAGGCGCTGTGCGGCTGCCATGAAAGGCGCTCAGCACATCAGAGAAACCATAATACCAGAACAGATTTATGCCAAGAAGCTCGATTTTAGAAGCAGGAGGAAACCGGAGTACCCGGAGAAAACCTGCGGGAACGAGTATGGATCGAGAAACCAAATTCACATAAAGCCACCGAGAACGAGCCCCTGCCAGGAATCGAACCCGAGACCTCATTGGTGAAAGGCGAGGGAAGATACGCTGCACCAACACGTTCCCCCAATTTGGAATTGCACAATTTCACAATGTTGCACAATTTATATTTTTCCATCATAGTCACCTTTATTACATCATTTATAATAAATAAAAAATAAAAAAATGTTCTGGCTAAACATTTTGAGCTTTTTGTGACACATTTGACCTTGAAAATCCGTCTGTCGCATTTTTTTCCCTTCCGTCGCAAAAATGGCACCATGTTATAGTACCTTCTGTATATAATTAAATTTTTCCAATTTTTGATGGAAGGGTTTATCACCCTAAAAACTGATAGTTTTTTAGTAAATAAAATGTAATGTGATAATTATACTTTTTGAAAAATAATTGATTCTTCCAAAAAACGTGAGAGACGGAATTGACACTCTGTTTTTGAAGTTTTTCCTTAATTTAGAAACACATTTTAGATTTTGTTGAAAAGTTTATGGATGAACTAGTCATGCACAATAACATACAAAAGTAAAAATTCAAATCACCCTTCATCATAATAATTGTCCTATTTGTAACAATTCCGTCCGTTGCACTCAGAAGACGCCATTTTTTGGATATTTGAGAAGGCACATTGGAAAAAAATGTTGAATTTATTTGCCCTAAAGTGTATACTCTTGAACCATGATGAATTTTATTCCTCTTAGCAGTTTTTAATTTTAAGGTAGGATTATCGGTTACGGCTTCATGCCCAGATCTTGTTGAAATTCGCATGAAATGTGGTATTGGTGAAAGAAACATGTTGTGCCAAATTTTTATTTTTTCCAAAAGACGTTTTTAAGATATGTCCCAACAATGCATGTTCCAATTTCCCATAGAGTTGTACAGAGGACTGAATTTGCAGTATAGAAAATGGGCAAGTTTGTGAAACTACACATTTTATTTCAATTATTCTCAAGTACTTGCTGAGTTATAAGTTTTGGTGTTTTGTTTCTAATGTTAAAGAAATATCAAAAATCCAAACAATTTTTATATTTTCTGTGTGTCCTCAAAACAAAAACAGGTGGTCGCAACAACACTTTTTTGTTTAGTAGCTTCTAGAAATACTGAAGTAACCACTTTGTCATAATTTTTCCTTGAAGAAACTACACTTCCTTGTGAATGAATACGGTGTTCATATGAAAGGAAATCAAATTGAAGAAAATTCTCATGTTAGTTTTGCCGATTGGTGTTATCTATTTTAAATAATAGGTGTTTTGTTTATTTTCCCTAAATAATTTTTCCCTAAATATTTTTTTCGAAGAAGTAAACACTTGATTAAAAACGCCAACGTGAAGATTTTAGGTATTTGTTTATACATACATCCTGAAGTTTCAGCTTCAAGCACCTTCCATTTCGGCTGGAAAATTATTTATTGTAAAAATTAGGGAATTTTTAAAAAATATAAAATCACAAAACAAATCATGCCTCTTGAAACTGGCAAAAATATGTGAGGCAAGTTCAATCCTTTCATAATAAGTTTGGGACTAAATTATTCAGGGGTTTTGATTTTATGGTCATGTGCTGTAAGACCATTTTTATCCGATTATCCTACCTTAAGGTCTTGGTTGACCGGTTTTTTGGATTTGGCCCAGTAATGAATGGTGTTGTACACTTTATATCAGTATGTTATCTGTTGCTTTTTCAGTAATGATTAAAGTAGACGCCAGAGATTATTTTAAAAACTATATTTTGGTGTGTAATAGGTGGTAACCGATCAACATCCGGTTAAATCTGAGGTTCTGGGATAGACCCAAAACTTATCTACATCCACATCAATGTGTATCCTTGTTCAATAAATGAATATCCTGACTTTATCTTAATGTTCTCACTCTTTTGAAGTTCCTTTTCATTATCCTGAATCTAAACCGAACTTCTGCTGAAAATTCAGACACTCAAAGAGTGGCGACCCAGCAGGAGGCCTGCTCAGACCCTTTCCCTTTCCATCCCCCAACAAACTGACTGTTTGTACAGTGTCCTATGGATTAGAACCCAAATTGACCCTCAAAAAATGTATTAGGACCCCATTGACTCTCAAAAATGCCTCGGCACCACCTTCTGCAACCCAACCCCCCCCCCCCCCGACTCTCCCATTTGCAAAGGTCTGTTACACCCAACTGCCCACTCGCAATAGACTCCACAACATACCCCTGTTGGCAACACAACTCAGGATGGAATCCTCTAGCTAACCCTTAATCCAAAAAGGGAAGGGAAAAAACAGACTCCGATTGGCAGCACCATCCATATGGCATAACATTCATTATGCCGCCATGTGTGGCAATTTCCCTGAGGGGTGTTTGTTTGCACTGTAATTTGTCTACTAATCATTCCTACCTGGGGAGGTGATATTTACCTTGTGAGACCAGTTTTTGATGGAAAACATACACAACTTGAACTTGACATTCTGCAGGCTCTACAAAATGAGGTTTTTTCAACTTTTATTTATTATTGATAATTATTATAAAATAAATTTGAGTATTTTTAAACAAGCGACATATCCGCGTGTGACATATCCACATTAACACACTCATGACACTGTACAGCAGTCATAATAGGTGCTTAGCATGTCAGAGAAACCTACCAGAAAAGAAACTTGATTTTTAAAATGCAGGCCGGAAACTGGATTACCCAGGGAAAATCTGAAAGAACATGCACCAGTGTATCCGGCCAGGGTGGGGAGGCAGCACGAGCACCCCGGGCTTGCAAAAAAATTATACAATATCAGCCTATTTTTACTTAACAGAGGTCCCCGCACCCCGACTGTACGACAAGGTCCTCCAGGCCTGGGTATGCCCCTGATGTGGAATGAGAAACCAAATTTATAATGACACCAAAATGAACCCCACCAGGATTTGAACCCAAGACTTCATTAGTGAAAGGCAAGGATGATAATGTTGCATAGTAGAGCATAACAGAGGTCACTTGTCAGAGGGAGCAAATTCCTGATTTGGAGGCAGATTTTCCTGGTTTGAGGTGAAAGTTTCCAAGTGAGCAGGCAAAAAGGGCTGATTTAGTAAGATTTTCAAGTTTTTTTCTTCCCAGTCAAAGCTCTCTGGGGTGGCAACCAACCCCCTAGATGCCCCCCAATACGCTACTGATGCTGCACCACCCATTCCCCCATGAAATGAGAAATCCTACCACTGTGATCACTCAATTGGGTGATGATGCATAAGGCCTAAAAAATAATTGCCCTCTTTCCAGCAACACTACCCTTGTACAATATTATAGATTATCATGTTTTGAGGAGTCCAAGTGTTGAAAATATCGGATCCGAAACATGATAATTATAAAATCGGATGATTTACGTCCAAAATTTATTGGTCTCGCTATGAGTAATGGGCTCGACTGCATCTCGCCCAATATTTTTGCAACTCATAGCTTGACCAATAAATTTGGGCTAAATCGATCCAATTTTATATTGGGTGGAAAAAATTGGGTTTGTCTAAAGTAAGCTGACAAAATGAGCCCAAAATGCATGATTTCAGGTGCCGCTTTTGTTTCATGTCCAACCCTACACCATTCCTCTTTAAAAGATCTTTTTTTTTTTGAATTTAGGCCATTGCAAGGAATTGATTTTTTTTCACTATATTTTACAAATCTAACCAGAGTTGGCCAGTTAATTGTCGAATGGAAGGTACTGAAAACGCTTTGCATTGTCACTTCCTTTCATTAATTTCAATTCAAAAGCCAAGTCTTATTTTTTTCTCTATTTTTTGTTTGGCTTTTGGGTTTTTTTTAGTGATTTAGTCACTTTCAAAAGATTGTTAGTCTTTCCAAGGTAAACCTAATCCTGTACTTTTAGTGAAGTAGAGATTAACCAACTTTTTGTAAAAGCACACCTTCCTTTGTCACACCAAACACTGCAGTAAACACACCTTAGTCATGGTGCTAAGGTCATCGGTCAGCTTACTAAGTTGAATAATCTGTACAACCCACAAGCCCTGACCAATGACTTGTGGATATGCAAAGAAGATAGATGTGGTCATACTGGCAGTATTTTCCCAAGTTCATGAAGGTCTTGTTCCGATTTATGTATATTTGTGTTCTCTACTTGATATTGCGAGCCTGGCACTTGCACATTACACCAATATCAATAACGTGGGAAACAAACTTGCGGTTTTGATGGTAGACGGCAATAATGCGGTTGCAAAAAGCCCTATTTCTAATGTGCTTTAATATTGTAGTTAACCACTAAAACAGCATTTTTGTGTTTAATCTTGGGGAATGAAATGGATTTGAGGGCTCAAATTTCGGACAACAATGAAAAATATGGCCTTTCATCTGATAATCAAAATCGATTACTACTTACGGGTAAATCAGGGGTCCCAATACGATCGGAACACGCACTTCAATTGAACCTATTTTTCTCAAATTTATTTGTACATGGCTTAGTTGTATTATCAGTAAAATCCGCATTTTAAAAGTCTGTCAAAAATTAGTGTGATTGAGTGCAAATTTAATTAAGATTAAAATTTGAATCCTAACAGCTTGAAAAGTCAAAATATTATATTTTATTTGTTTTATTTGTTTTGTACTAACGTTTTAAATAAACACAAGAATTATACTGAACACGGCCACATAATCCCGAAAGACCTGGACTCTGTCAAATTAGGCAGTTGGGATAAGATATTACATTTAGCTCTAGGGAAGTATTAGGTAAGTGGCCACCAAAAATCCTAATTATGCCCCTGGGCTCCTCTATCCAACATTCTCACATGCAAAAGGTGTGTACACCAAAGTCTCAGTGGACTTGCAGTTGTTAAAATAAGCCCATATATGTTCAGATGGTCACAAAACTAAAGGGTTTGAAACTCTGGAGGTGAAAATATTTATCAAAATAGAAGCCATGTTCACACGTCACAAAACTCCCAAGGGGTTTGAACCTCGAAGGTGAAAATTAAATCAAATTATTTACTTCACTCCAAGTTGGCTCAGGGTTGTGTCCACACATGGCCCAAAACTCTGAAATATCCCCCTTGCCATCTTCCTACGCCTTCTCCACATCGGAGTGGTGTAGAACCAGAAGTCAAAATACTTGAAAGGGGGGCCTTGGTTTTGCATGTGATATTCATACAAAGGAATTTGCAACAAATATGACCTTACGAGGTCACCCCCACTCACAATATTTCATGGGCCATGTTAGGACATCCATATCATGAACACAAGCGAGCCCCAGATAAGCTTACTCAGTTGAAATAAATCCTGACAACCACCACAATCCCATTAACAAGGACTTGTGGATACGCGAAGAAGAGACATATTTCATTCATTTGTATCGCTAATTCTATCGCATGCCAGGTGTTTCTTTTTGTTGCCCATCAAAACTTTTCAAAATATATCTGCCTGAGTTAACATGAATTAGGGTCTTGGCAACATCTGGAGGCCAGGTTAAAAGCTGTGGTTTTCAGCCATCGCATATCAAAATAAAACAATCGGAGAAAACAAAATTCTCAAATGCTTCGCTTCTGAACAGCGATTTACAATTTGCCGCTAAAGTAAAACTGCGCACTTGTTAGAGCATGTCGCCATCGTGTGGTATGGTATTATCAATTTCTGTTTCCTTGCCTGTAATCTTTTGGAACAAATTGTGTTGCTATTGGCATTTGCTGGTGAGTAAATTGTCAATGCTATTTTACTTCCTTGAGAAGAAAAATTTACTGTATAAATTCCTCACACAGCAGTTATGCTGGTGTTTGTAAGGTGAATCTGGCCACACCCCATTTAGGGGGACAAAATGGATTTAAAACTTGGTTTACTAAAAACTAACATTTACCGGTAAATAGGAGTAGCGGGGAAGACCGTTTCTCTTGAGGACATTTAATCCCTATCGACATTTTTACCCAGTAAATGCTCCCAAGAGAACACACCTTAAGTCACCTTCAAACTTTTTAAGTAGTGTAATATTTTATAATGTCTTATATATATAGGCCTAGTGTGCAGAGATGAGGCTATCTTAGAGGTGGGTGGTAAAGGGTAATGGCACATCAAAATTATAAATTGGATTTTCATTAGCTTTAATTCAAAACTGATAGGCTTGTGAAAGTACAGCCATCAACAGCAATAGGACAAAATTATAAGGAGACGAATCTTAAGTTATAGGTATAAACTCTTCTACAACTATGTCCCATATTTAGCAGGGTTCTGTACTGTTCAAGAATTGAAGCAGCCATGGGGCACTGCATGCTAAGTTACTTCAATGATAATGAGGGACATTCTATAGCTCTGGACTTTTGGGGAGATTTTGCCTCTCCAACTTAAAGTGACATCATTTGGCACACCCCAGTTTTTTTTTTGCACGGGGAGGGGAGATAAGAAGGGGGACAAGATGAGTGTATTTCAGTTCCTCAATTGTCAGCATAGGCCACTGTGTTAATTTTTCTTGATCCAAAAGTACAATTGAGTTTTCCTAATAAAAATAACCTAACGGGTTATTACCTCTGTGTTGTTTGTTACTTAGGCAGTCAGCAATGAAAACATTTCAACATCTTACCTCTTGTCAAAATATTGAGGACACCCTTGGACACCAGGCCTTCCAACCAAATCTCTGAATGACCCTTTAACCCTATCATTCATAACTAAAACTCACTGGAACACACATATTGACACAAAATTGCTGGCTGGGCCAGCAACACCCTTGTGGCTTACTCATCCCTGCTTAAAGCTTCTATCCCTTTACCACCCCTTCCCTTCCCTTCCTTGACTAAATGTCATCACCACAAATCTCAGCCAAAAACTAATATTATCCCACTGAGGAAATGCTTCAAAAGGGAGTTACTGTTAAGACAATTACATTATACACAGCCTATATAGTGAAGGGAAATACCAATTTTATTAGCTGGAAATTAGACAATTGTCTATGATATCCTATCATGTAACACAACAAATAGGTCATTTATAGGTTACTATGGGATCATTCCTGTAATCTGACATCCATTTTTATTGCGTCTTGTCTGAGTTATAAATATACGACATGTGAATATTGTCCCTAATTTTGCAAACAGTTGAAAAGGTCTTTATGTGTTGTTGTAAATGACATGAAAAAATATCACCAAAATCACCTGATTACAAATTTTGAGATAAAATGGTCCAGTACATGGATAGTACATGTAGAAGCAAAAATGTGCACTTAATTGGCCCAGAGTGGTATACCACATTTGGAGACGTTTCTGTTCATAACATCGAAAAGGAAACATTTCCTGGGTCTAAAATTGCACTGGGGTAATTGAAGGGATTAGCAGCGATAATGCGAGAGATTGAAAAAAAATGTGGAAATGCATGTTTTTAACTTATAATCAGGGATAAGTGTGTACAATTCCATATAACTGCTTTAATGTAGGAAAAAAAGTTTGAGGAAATTTGTCATTCCTTCTACTGCAAATACAACAGCGACGGCATCTCAAAATCTGCACTTAACAGCTGATTCTGGTTTACACCAGTACAGAATAAACAACCATCAATAATGTTTGTGTTTGTGGTCAAACTATATTGATCATGGTGCACAATATCACCCTGAAAATCTGTGACAATCACCGGGAAATGCTTTTTTGATATTAAGTCGGAATTTTGATACGCACATATAGAAATTATAGAATCAGATAAAAAGTACTGCCTTGTCTTTAATGCACGGATTTCAAGCCAACC
>JAMKCH010041810.1:0-45739 GCA_023653785.1 Ophioderma brevispina
ATTGACGTGGGGTTGTAGAGGGATTCTAGTGGTTTTACGTGGATGGTGATGGGATTTACAGGAATTTCTGTATTTTACGATTTTGAGTCAGAATCCCCCTTTTATACCTACTTATCGAGCTAAAGTAAATTGTCATTTTGTGCGTAAGAAATTTGCGCATCCATCAGTTTTTGAAATAAAAATAAGTTAAATACTTTTCGAGTTACGTCAAAAAGTATCAGAGGAGCACTTTTTGTTTTTGCTGAGTGTATTTACAAAATACGTATTTCCAGAAAAAACGGCTTATCTTAATTTGCTCTATGCTGCAAATTAAAACATATATTTCAACCCTTGTCGAAAATGTAAGTTGAATTCCAAATATGTTTAACTAATCAACTTCAAATTTATTTTGATATGCGAAAAAATGGTGTTAAATAAAATACGTCACTATGTGTAAACAACAAGAAAGCAAATTCAATGTGTAAATAACAAATACATCGTGCACATACGTCGTTATGTGACGCGTTTGTGCAAATACGTCACGACAAAATAGCAAATCTACCCTGGACTGAAAAATACGTCGAACAAATACGTCACTATGTGACTATGTGACTTTGACTATGAAGATATACTCTGCAACACTTCCTACGAAGCTACGCAAAGGGTTGCGAGTGCGCAAGTTGATGAACTTCTGTTATGTTGTGATCTCAGATGGTTGGTTACTTCTTGCTTGAAGGTTTTCGTGTGATTTGATGTTGACAAGTGCTTCTGGTAATGTTGATGTTGACAAGTACTTCTGGTAATGTGTTCCATTCACTTATTGTTCTAGGAAAGAAAGGGTTCATGTAACAGTCTTTCTTTGCTCTTGGACGCTGGAATGCTTTACCGTTGTTATGGCGGTAGGTTGGGTGACTGGCGTGAGAAACTTTGACGCTGGTATGGCGACCTGGTCGGATGACACTTTGTATAAAAGAGTTAATCTTGCAGCTTGTCTACGGAGGCTTAAGTTATCCCCTTCAAGATCAGCCAGCATTTTTCTTACACTGCTTTTCCTCTCGTAGTTTCTGCATAAAAATCTGGCGGCCCTATGTTGCACCATCTCCATTTTATGTGTGAGTTCTTTGGTATGGGGGTCCCATACTGTGCTTGAATATTCTAGGTGGGGCCTAACTAGGGTTTTGTAAGCTGTTGATTTAAGCTCAGTGGTACATGAGTGTAAGTTCCTGCGTACAAGATTGAGAACTCTCTTGGCTTTTGAGACAGAATGGTTGACTTGGTCGTCCCATTTTAGATTCTTTTTGATATGAACTCCCAAGTATGCATAAGAATCTATTTCATCTAAAGTTGTTTGACCAAGTTTGTATGTATGAGATGATGTAGAATGAGTAAGTTTAAGAACAAAGCATTTCTTTGTGTTGAATTTCATTTGCCATGTATTTTGCCATGACGTTAACATATCAAGGTCAGCCTGCAAATCGGAAACATCAGAGCTGTTGTGGATGGGTCGGTACAAAAACCTCCGATGAGATGTTTTCCTGGAGGTCGTTTATATATGCCAAGAACAGAAGTGGGCCGAGGACGGTGCCTTGAGGGACGCCCAATCTAACCTGCACCCATTGTGAATGGTCACCATCCACAACAAATACTTCAAAAATGCAGATACGATGCTATGGGCATGCGCAGAATAGATTGTCGACAAATACGTGATGCGGACAATTTAAGGGTTTTGCAAATAAGCCACTTTGAGGTTTGAAATTATTTTGGTGAATTTGTAGAGTAGTACAAAACAAACGTATATGTCAAAATGTCGAAAACGTCACTATGTGACGCGGCCGACGATATTATGCACGATCAGAAATTGATATGCTGTGTTCTGTTGCAGTTACGTATTTTGCGAAAGATGTTATTTGTATGTGAAACTGTATCTCTGATTCTCTGTATCTCTGATTCTCTGTATTTCTTCAACAGAATATCCATATTTTTAGAATAAATTCTCTTCCTATACTGAAGTAGTCTTCATAATGTTGCAGAACTATCAATAGATGGAAGGAAGACAAACCCCAGTGTGAAATTACAAATTACTCAAATTGAATAACCGTCTTGTTTTCCTAATAAATGTTGCCCATTTTCTTGCAAATGAGTACCGCACATAGCTGAGATAATTTCAAAAACAGCATTTTCCAAACTTTTAGCAGGATACTGCACTGTTGACTGCATGCAGCTGGGACTCACAACAGTTAAAAACGATGTTTTTTTACCCGTTATTTGCACGTTTCAAGTCCCTCTTTACAGTTATTTGCTTTTTTCGAGTCCCGGTGTAAAGAAACTGAGTGTCCTACCTATGAAATTGTCCGGTAGGACAGCAGGTTTCAGAGACTGGGCGTCCTACCGACGCCCAGTCTCTGAAACCTGCTGTCTGTCCTACGGACACCCAGTCTCTGAAACCTACTGTCCGTTGGACACTCGCTTTCTATAACCCGTTGTCCGTTGGACCATCTGTCTTTGTAACCTACTGTCTGTAGGACACTCACTCACTGGAACCTGGTGTCCTATGGACACTCATTACCTGATATTAGCTGTCCTATACAGACTATTGCTGAAGATTTTGATGAAGTTATACTGTATCTGAAACAAATTAATGTATATGACTAGGACACTCTATTTTGGGGGACACTCAGATTCATTATATTATAAAATATAGAAACACTACCAGACGAAGGCATTTAGTGAATTAAAATGCAGACCGATTTCGAGCAGTCCTGTGTGGTACAGTGGTAAGACCTTCAGACTACAAAGTAAGTATAGTGTAGAATAGCTGTGTGTTATTTAGGGGTATGATTAAACACGGGTTTGAATCCCCATCATGGTGCTACTTTCACTTCAATGTGTGTTGACAAATTTAGTGTAATAATTTGATTTTTTCCCTGCGTATGTTTATATATTTGATTTTTAATTTCTTTATGATTTTCGAATTACATAATTATTACTTTTATCATTAAGTGTCATTATGAAATTACATTGCATTTTAACCTGACTATCAAATTAAGCTTTCTTTGACAAGTGACAAAGGAGTCCTTTATGATAATTTGAGAATACTCTATACAAAAACATTGTTTTCGGAGCTCATTTTTGAGGTTTCTAAAATTCGAACTTAAAATAGCCATCATACAAAAATACCTCTCCTTCGAAAAGTTTAAGTCCGATTTTACACCAGAATTGGGGGTTTGTGTGCAATAGGGGTTTCTTCATATGTGGATGATGTCAAACGTCATGGATCAAGGTCATAGGTCAACTGAGATCACATTCCAGAATGCCATCTTGCCAGGGGGATGACGAAAGTTTACTTGCTGTATTTTTCAAAAATGTGGCGTGCAAACACTCACAATTAAGTAAAACTTCAATTGAGCTTGGTAATTTTTTTTTATTTAATTCAACACCTGCAAATTATTCTAAAAACCTTGTGTGGTATACAAATAATTATGCACATTTGAATTATTGGTACAACAGACAATGCTATTTTTTTTCAATTTTGTTGGTAAAAAACTTGGCAGGTTTTTTTTTCAACAGTTTGCCGACTTTTGGCACGAATTAAAATACAACTATGCCCTTTAAATATTTTAATGGTCGCCATTATGTTTTTAATTTTGAAAGTCAGGTCAGGCTGCCTCTGAAGTTTGATTAAGTTTTTCATTTTCAAGTGCTTATTGACATCATAAGGAATAGATTTCAACTTGGTTTGAAATTCCCAATGTCATTTCTTATGGCTTGGGTCCTTTGGTTTTCAAAATGGCCGTCAAAATCATCAAAAACAAATATAAAATGGAATATTTTCCATAATAGCTTGCACATTTGAAGTAAATATTTAAAATATTGCAAGATAAACCGTCTCATAAGGCTGCTCTCACCACCTTGTTGAAACAAACTTAAATAGGAAAGCGGCTTCAACACATGAATCTGGGGGAATACGCCTTCACGTATGCGTCGTAAAATGGCAATCGTTTGTTCCTGATATTATATCTTTGAACCAATGTGATTTGGCCAGCCAGTTTTCATTTTTCATTTTCATTACACTTAATTATATCATATGGAAAAAACTATGTTGTTATATCTCAAAGTTCGCTTTTCTTGGAATGGGGTACTTTTTCCAAAATACAGGTACAAACTGTCAAAACACACTATATAATGTAATATCTATACACTAAATGAGATTGTCTTTCTTGCGAGTTAGTCTGTACGGCTCTGCAGTTCGTTATACTTTGACATACGGGGCTGATTATTTTAATGAAGGTATAAGGAGGAATATTGACCTTTCTTGCCGAGTTCAAAGTGACCAAAAAAGGTCAAAGGTCACTTCTTATGAGGTAAATTTACCGTAGAAAAGATGAATGCACTATGACCACCACATTTGGTCAAAAGGACAGCTGCCTGTGGGTCAAAGGTCACAAACGAGGGATTTGAAAATGCACTAGTTATATGATGTATATTTAATAAAGTACACAACATTCTTCGTATAGACTATCAGGACTATCAGTCAACCAAGTTACAAAGTAGCTCAGAGAAGTTTTCTAAGACAATTAGGCAATGATAATGGGTTGTTTAAAATCATTATAAGCAAGCAATTTCCGAATTTCCGGATAAGTTGTGTTTGTCCGTCGGACACTAAAAGGTTTAAGTATGAGAGCCGACGGACACGAAGTCAAAGTAATTGTCCTAGGACTCCTGGTTTAAAATGGAGCGTCCAGTTGACTCTGTGTGATAGTTCCATTTGTCCGTCGGACACTGAAGGTTTAATCTGAGAGCGACGGCCTAAGATCAACGTTTATTGTCTAGATCCTGGTTTTTAACACGGGGAACGTCCATAGGACTGTGTGTGATAATTATTTTTGTCCGTCGGACACTGGTTTAAGTCTGTGAGTCCGACGGACAATAAGTTCAACGTTTCATTGTCTTAGGACCCCTGGTTTTAAAGTGGAGCGTCCCAGAGGACTTTGTCTTGTAAACTGTTTTTGTCCGTCGAACACAACAAAGGTTTAAGTGTGAGAGTTCCGTGGACACCAGATTAATAATAATAATAATAATTATTAATAATAATAATAATGCAGATGAATCTAGAACAAAATAGGAACAATTATATAATTATTCAAACGACCAAAATACAAAGACAATGGATAAACTTGTAATTACAAACGGAAAAACACCACATGTTGCACAATGAAGTATACAACAAAGACACATACTAAAAGGGGGTAGGCGAGAAAATCTGCTGACCCAGGCAATTTGTCCAATCTCCAAGAAAGGCTTATGAGTTCAGAGATCTCGGACCAGAGGATATATGGCTAATTGAGTTAAAAATAGACCATTAAATCGTTATACAAAGTGAATTAAACGTACTAGGAATTAAATATAATTTAAAAACAAATCAGTCGATCGATGATGGAAAATACCAAAGGAAAACAAAAAAAAGTAATCATACGGTTCTTAAGACCGATGATCGTTCTGCGGTCTCGCTCGCGGTTTGTAAATGCTAGGCCTAATATGACCTTTCAGGCTTGAAGTTTGTATGTGACCTTTACCTCATAAATGATGATCTCCGTGTAATATCCCTAAACCAAGTGTGGTTTACAATTGAAACTTAACTTTCAATTAGAAATTTTACAATTTCAAACCTATGTTACAACTATGTTGAATCAAGTCTGGAAATTGAGGTCAAGGGATTAGGCCGCGATTCAGATTATGAGGACTTTCAGCAGTGTGTGGTTGTTGCCACCGTGATCATGCGGGTTAATAGGATTGGTATGCATCTGTGTAGGCATCGCATGCCTGGGATAAAGGAAGCACATACTGAGGAGCCGTGCTGAGAACGTGCAGGATTCACAAAAGAATGGAATAAGTAATGTTACTGCTATATGATTTTACACCCATTATTACACTTAAACCTCGTGTCCGGCGGAATAAAACAGATTACAATACAAAGTTCATATGGGACGCTCCATTTTAAAACCAGTAGTCCTAGGACAATTGAAACGTTACAATTAGTGTCCGTCGGACTCTCGGACTGAAACCTTAGTGTCCGACGGAAAAAAACCACTTATTACACACAGTCCTATGGGATGCTTCATTTTAAAACCAGGAGTCCTAGGACAATGAAACATTGAACTTAGTGTCCGTCGGACTGTCAGACTTAAACCTTAGTGTCCGACGGACAAAAAACAACTTATCACACAAGTCCTATGGGACGCTCCATTTTAAAACCAGGAGTCCTAGGACAATGAAATATATTACTCGGCATCCGTCGGACTCTCAGATTTAAACTTAAATGTCCGACGGACAAAACACAAATTATAACACACAGTCCTATGGGATGTTCTAATTTAAAACCAGGAGTCCTAGGACAATGATACATAAAACATTGTATCCGTCGGACTCTCAGATTTAAAACTTGGTGTCCGACGGACTCTGACACTTAAACTGTAGTGTCCGGTGGACCAAAAACCACTTATAACCAACAGTCCTATGGACGCTCCAATTTAAAACCAGGGGTCCTAGGACAATGAAACACAGAACTTAGTATCCGTCAGACTCTCAGATTTAAACCTTAGCGTCCGACGGACACTAAAACGACCGGACGCTCTAAAATATGACACCGGCTGAAAGTCAAAACGACGTTTTTTAAGAACATTTTTAATAGTGTAGGACCATTCCATGTGAACGTTTGAGGTGTGCACCACAAAATGTCGTGGATTTTTTTTTTTCACTTTTAAGTGTGGTGGTAGACATTGATGATATATGAAAATCCTGAAATTTTGAGCGTCAGTAGATTTTATTTTCCCGCTAGAACGATTGAAAATTGGGGGATCACCAACAAAAGTGCCGGAGGCTCCCCACATATTTGAAAATCACTATCTAGGGGTAATATTTGGTGTAAAATTCAAATCTGGCATCAGAAAGTGCATAGCTTGTTTCTTTTAGAGATAATGAGGCCTAAATATGCAACTTTGTTCCTTCAGGGCCAAGTTGGGGAGATCATAACTCCAAAAGTAAGATTTTTTATTGTCCAGATTCACATAGTAGAACTTTCAACCAATACAATTATGCAGCCCATTATTAAAGACACTATCAGTGATTTGCTAAATCAGCAAATCGAAAAAATCATCAAAAATCAGATTTTTGCATGTATGCAACAAGTACAGGTATCCTAACATACTCTGCAAATGATAAGACCAGAAGCAACCTAATAAGGACAGAATCGAAGATTTAAGTCATTACTGAGTCTCGAACGGACACTTACTACAACAACGTGTAATTGAATAAGAATTCATATCTTGGAACACTGGCCGTTTCTCTTCCTTCCTTTTCTGTCAATCTACAGCTTGTAAAGGTAAAGAGAATTCTAGCAGCTTTATCCTACATTTGTGAGCTATTCCTGCAAATTTCAATATTTTTCAATCACTGGATAGTGTCTTTAAGTAATAGGTACAGACCACTGAAATGTCATTCTACAGTTTTAATTAACACATTGTTTTTTTTTTTGACCCCCATGAACCCAAGTTGATGTTCGACAATGGAAGCGGTGTATATCCATACATATCTATAGGGATATCAACAAAAGGTTTCTTGTGGCTGAAAACAATGAAGACATCAGACAAACCAAGC
Organism: Ophioderma brevispina; assembly: GCA_023653785.1. Taxonomy (NCBI): domain Eukaryota; kingdom Metazoa; phylum Echinodermata; class Ophiuroidea; order Amphilepidida; family Ophiodermatidae; genus Ophioderma; species Ophioderma brevispina. The sequence continues at coordinate 7,633 of JAMKCH010041810.1, forward strand.
TGGTTCTTCCAAGAATAGTTTTTTTAAAAATTATGTACATCTTCATAAGTATTTGAAGTATAGGGTGTTCCATGTCAACATGGATTTTCGTAGGAGGCAATATTATAATCAAAATGGCAAAATTAGATTTTCGATGGGCTGTACTTCACATTATTATTAGTACTGTTGAAATGTCCTGCTGTGTGGCGACTCGAGATTAACACAAAAATTGAGAAGACTAAAATATTGTTTACTTATGACCCCCCTGACCACCCCCCCCCCCACAAAAATGTCCTCGGATTGAAATATATTGCTTTTTTAACCCAAACAAATGTAAAGTACAGGAGCTTAAACATTTTTTTATTATGCCAATTTGAAATGCTGCACCAAAAATACCACAGACAGTTATTTTGAAAGTTGTGGAGGGCTGTCCATTACAAGTTTATGGTTCTCAGCTTTATTATATTCGACGAAACGAGAACAGACTTCATGCACCCATTGGATTACACGCTTTTATTACCGTCAGAGTATAAAAATGTATAAGACTAATAAAGCGTGTAATCCAATGGGTGACTGAGCCTGTTTATTTTCGTTGAATATAATAAGTGATGGCTCTCTCACTAACTGCTTGTAAATCTAGATATGGACAAAAATTGAGCCGCCTGATTTGTAATCTTGTTTTGACATACCAATTCTTGAACCAAGTCATTTCTGATCTGCTAAGTGCATAAAACTTGTTGAGCTTATTTTGTGCCCCAGACTCTTTGTAATTGTGTCTTTAAGTTATTTCTTACTGATGTATGGGACGTTGTAAAAGATGAATAACAAAACACACATCTCACATAGCAAACTTTATTTTAAATAACGCTATTGTTCAGAAACAAAAACAACAAGCTAATGAGAATGTGAAATGACCTTGGTCAGATGTGGATATCACCTCATACAATAAACAAATGGCTGGATACAGGTTACAACATGAAATGGACAATATTAAAATGGCCTACCAAACACCAAAAAATAACGACAACCAAGAAAACAGATTTGCAGCTATAATTGATAACCAAGTAATTATTAGATAGATGTTTAATTGTTTTCTGAAAATATTTGATGATTTCTAAAGAGTTTTGACATTATTGATCTTAAGACTTCATGCCTGTTTTATATTTATATAAGTTTGTGAAATTAAAATTATAATAAAACAATAATCCTAAGCGTTGAATGATTGTTGGGGTTTCATGCATGCTTTGCAACAACAATCAGTAATTCATCTCTAATCAAGTCTTTTTATATGTAACAAAGCAAGTGCAACATGGGCTTCTGACGTACTGTATTGCAAAATGGTGGTGACACTGTACAACTATTATCTTCCATACTCCATTGTAACCCAACCACGATTGCATACAAACTTCTGGTGTATGAGTAATTAAGTCCAATTTTCACCAAGATCGGCACTTCTGACAAAAGCATGAAACTTGGCACAACCTTCCTTGGGGGTATTTAAAGCAATTTCAGAAGGTGTGCCCCAAAATTCGACCACAATAATGACGTCATAGGCCCACGCCCCTTTTTTTACACATATTTCGTAGTAAGTTAAAATCATTACTTTCAAATAATCATATCAGTTTGGTATCAAATTAACGCTTGAGACCTGTAGAGTGCGAAAATGATCTAAATATTTGAATATTTGGAGCCAAGTTAGTTTGTGGTCCTTAAAGGTCATACGGATACATTGGCCCGTATTGGTGGCTGATAACCATAGTTAAGGCTTGGTGTCAAGGTGTCAAAAATCACAATGTTATCCCATTGGGTCACCATCCTATTGGTTATATTGGAGAAAATTGCATGTGAGAAGCACCACAACTACTACTGCAATAATGTCTCAATACCCACGGCCCTTGTATAATTAGTATGGGCACACGTAATCATAAACTTTAGGGTTCAATGTATAAATTGGCCTTTAAATTATACAATTAATATTCCTTGCAATTATTTTCAGGTTTATTGATAGGCCAGTCCCATAAGAACATCATGACTAATCACTAATTGCAACATATCTATTTCTTCCGACGTGTATTTGGGAAAACCTTTAAGAGAACAACGTATCAAAAGTTACCAAAACGTAGTAGAATATGTAATTGGGGCAAGGTTATACAAACATTCAACCTATTGCAATGGTAAATGGTCGAAATGAGCAGAAAAATATTTCTAATCGCCTTTCAATGATTAGGTCAGGTCACAATGGGGTAAAATTTTAGATTTACCCGTTTGTTTATAAATATTAGTGGGTCGAACTGTTATATGGCCCAAATATACTGGGCACCATCTATATATTAGTTTTTGCATAATTTTAGAATCAATGTGACCGGGGCTATGTGAGGTCACTCTACTATAACTCCTATTCTATATTGAAACTGTCAAACTAAGAATCTATAACACAATTTATTATCAGTGTGACCAAATGACAAATTTTATAACAAAACTCAGGTTGGAGGAGCAACTTGGACAAATTTTAACACCCAGGAGACCTTGAACGTTGTAGTGCCCATTGTAATAAAACTATAGATCACATATTCTGTCGAACTATACCTTATTAATTTCGAACACTTTCCAATTTTTACCCGGTACAAACTTTGACCCCTTATTCCTACTATTCCACACGAGTCCCTTTTGGTTTATTTAGTATTATTAGTCAATTTGCAGTATGAACACTAAAAACTATAAATCCCCTAATGTTTATATATTGGCGTATTGTGGTACAATTTTGTGAAAAGCTGTTTGTTTTAAGTGAAGTTAAACTACTATTAGCATTAAGTATTGCTCAGAGATTTATAGCATAGTTCCATACATGGTTAATGTTTTTACAGGTTGATGGTTCGCGATTTTCAGCAAGTCGGTCAGTGGGGACAAGGGAGCTTGAGAAATAGGCTTAAAAATGTCTTCAAAATCATGTGAAATGGGCACATGGCATTCCTCTTAAATTGTTCCGTCAAACCACAACACAAATAATGAATAAATAAAAATTTAAAAACTGAATAAATAATCTTAAATAAATAATTTTTAAAAAAATTAATAACATTTTAAAACGTTAATAGCTTGAGTTCAATGATCCAAAAACATATTGTTAAGATGGAGTTTTAGGGTAAAGGTAATTCGAATCAAAGAAATATATATAATTATATCAACAAAAAATAAAATAATAGTAACATTAAAAAAGACGTACACAAGATAATGGTCAAACAGAAGAAAAAGTCATCCACTGGACGTTTTCCCTTCCAAAGCTTGTATTATTTGTTCAAATTTAGCTAGAATTTGCATAATGAACACAATACGTTGGATAAAAAGAGGATTGTGTAAGAGTTTCTATAAGACACCTAGATATTGGGTTGGAATTTCTGGAAGGGATCTTGTAACATTGGAAGCCCAATACATTTGACCTGACAGTTATCGAAACTGTACAGAGGTACCCAACAAACTGGTGCACAGAATACCGCCATAAACATGATAATCCTGTGGAAGCAGGCATTTTCTTTCCTATGTCCAAACTATAACAAATCACCATCCAGGAATCTGCTCCATAATTAATGAACTCTCATTAAAGAAAAAGACAAAACCTGAACAAAATAACACAATGAAAAAGCAGATTTTGAAGTTTCCTTGGTGACTATCACAGCGGACAAACACAACTGCTTGGTCCTCCATCAAAATAGAAATGGCCTGTATGGAACGTGATTGGCAACATTCTTGGCGGATCTTGTTGGACAACAGGTCTTGGTAAGAAGCCGGTATTGCGTGTTGAACACTTCTTATCTAATTCATTCTGAAAGCTGCAACATGACAAGACTGGTGGCAACCATCACGTCTCAGCACTGGTTATAACTTTGGCAAAGCTTGAACGGAATGCCTTTGCAGCTCACCAACTACTTTTGATGGATGCCTTTTTCTAGATTTTGAGAGGCTGTACACGATGAACCTTGGTCAAGGCATTTTTAAATTATTTCAACCACCGACCGGTGTCCTGGCTACAGCCTTCATTGTCATTCGGAAATAAATTGAAAAGACAAGAGAATTGGGCTTTTGAGGACTGTAATACTACCGTATGGTAGCAGACTTTCCGTGCATAAGGCACCTCTTGACAATGATGACAAAGAGCCAAACCTGCCCATACTGTGATATCATTCTTTCTTGATTCATATAGTTCTCTTGATGTGATATTGATGTGCAATCGCTAGCCACCAGACTTTCGTGCTATACATCAGAGTGTCTGGAAGCACTAGCACCCTGTTCTTCTTTGCCAGGAACCGTATGATTTCAATTCCATGCATAAAATTGTTTTCCCTAAAATATCAGAGGGCTTTGACTGGGTTAACAAAAAGGCCTAAATAACGTTCTCCCCGCATGCCCATTCAAAAACTCCATCTCTTAGAGGCTCTGGGTTGACTGGCCTAGCTACACTCAGATGTTCACAACTCTGAAAGCTATTGTAGACCTTGCCACCTGAAATATATCCAAGGTAAGTAGAGAACTGCTGAAGTATGACTGCAGGAAATTCCTCTTTAAATTGCGTAGTGAACTGCAAGTGGCTCACCACTCGCCGATTTTTTGGCTCTGGACTTTGTGTTCCTTGTCATGGAAAAGGTATCCATGACTTCAGAACCAGAACTTCTAATTATTCTGGTTTTGACGAATTTTTGGGGCAATAAGTATTTTAAGTAGACTCTGACAGAAGAATTAGACATGAACATTTAAATTCCAATCACATTCTTGGTTTGCATGACAAGTCATCAAACCACACCGCCCCCCCCCCCCTTTTGGACGTACACACAAAAGTGTACTTTTTGGTGTTCCTCATTTTTTAGTAACCGTCCCCTTTGCAAAACTTTACACATTTAGTGCGTTAAGCTGAAGAAAAAAAAACAAAGATAAAATCAAAGCTGCCATCTTTAGGGTTAATTTCCCACTGATAACCGTTGTGGACATACGTTGCAGAAATGTTTCAATTTGTACTCCTCAATGACGAAATGTCATAATTTCTTACTATGAACAACAGATTCCTTAAAAAGACAAAATCAAAGAAGTTATTACCTAACTTCAAATTTTGCAATGTCTGTTTTTAAATAACAGCAAAAGAGTAGTACAAGGTGCTTGATAATGCCATTTGGGAATGTATGACAACAGCATGTCACTTTTTGTAATATCCAACAAAATCTACTTTGTGAAATTGAATATGCCTCTTTGTTCATGAACTAACATGTATTTACATTTATGATAAGGAAACAAAAATCAGTGTTTTGGAATGATTTTATTTTTTAAAATGTCAAATTTGTTGACATAAGTACGGGGAAACTGCCCTTTATTGTAGCACGCCAGTGGTGGGAATTTGATAACTAAATGTTGTAAAAATTTAATATCAAATGACCTCCAATGAACTCTTTAATGACCTATAATTACCCCAATCTAAGATACCCTACTAAAGTATCTTTAAGACAATCTTTATGTTCCAGGCTTTAAATTTGATACCACACATGATAGGTTTCTGAGGATTTCCATTTTGCATAATTAAGCAATATGCAAAAAAGGGGCGGGGCATATGACGCATTAATGAGTTCCGATTTTTGGGCACCCCTTCTAATTGCTTTGTGTACCCCAAGGAATGTCTGGCCAGCCAATTTCAATCAAGCTTTTGTCCAGAAGTGCAGATGCTATGGTTATCTACTACACTCTCCGGGTACCATTGAGCCTAACTGCTGACTGCGCAAAATTGCAGGCCATATATACGGGAATGTCTCCTACAGTTTCAACAGCTACCTACTATATCACTAAGATGGTAAGCAAATGCATCAAAAATATCATCCATTTTACCTTACTACATTGTGATATTAATTTACACATTTATGTTCATAGTAAACAGGTCCCATAATTTTAACCTTTTAGGAAATGTGTACATCATATACCTCCGGCCATTTTGAAAATCCAAATCTGGTACCAATTGATGGAACACTTTTTTGTTTTCTATTTTTATATGTGACAAGAACTCGGTCTTGGCAGCGACTGCTTGGTGTGTTGATGGGAAGTAAGGCTGCTGTCCATTGTGACACCAAGGTACTTTGGTGATGGAGTGATGTTACGAATTGGGGGTTGAAGTCTGTCTCAGCTGGTGTGGCTATAGATGTTGCTGAATGAGTTCTGAGAATGCAAAGGTGATCCCATTGGATGGGCAATCACTGTGGCTTGCTTCAATAAAAAGAATGCCATGGCTGAATGCAGAATGAACCAAAAGGTCAAACCTTTGGATTGCAGCTTCTTCTTCAGATTGCCAGTGGTAATTTGGATAATATTCAATTCCGTCCTCTCACTGGAGAGGCTGTAGGATGATGTCTTCGCCTAACATGACTGTAGACGCTTCATGTTAGCTAAGCTAATAATTATATTAGAGAAGATAAAATAATATAAACAGATGATACAACGAAAATTGCCGGCAAAAATGAAAATGACTACAAGTCATGCCTTTGAACCTGCAGTTTGTGGATCTGAGGGCTGACAATATGTCGCACGCCTCATGACCGTCTGACGCCATGGCTCACTAAGGCGCACTGTTATCCATCAAAAAGTAATTTTTTTGACATAATCCGCACAGTCATATGTATATATATCCCTTAACACTTAACTGGCGAAGGGGGTTCCTGGGGTAGCCCTTTTTTGTTTTTCGCGGCGTTTTTAGAGCGACTAGCAATATATTTGGTTTATATTTTTTGTATTGTCTAACTTTAGTTGCGTCTTGGCCAATTGGTGGCAAAAAAAAATCAAATCCATTGCGTCGTTTTTGCGTAATTAGCATGGAAGTGCCGGCATGACAAATTAAAATCTTAATAAAGTTACTGTGATTCTGACTTTTCGATAATGCATACAGCCAGTGCTAAAACGCAAATGAAATACATTAATCAAAAATTCCTTGGGAGTATAATATGTAGGGCGCATTGGTGGTCATATTTTAATAATGTATCGTAGAGCGTTTACTGTGAAGAACCTATGTAAATCATAGCAAGTAATACCTAAAAACCATATTTAAGACAATCTTTATGTTCCAGGCTTTAATTTGATACCACACATGATAGGTTTCTGAGGAATTTCCATTTTGACATAATTAAGCAATATGCAAAAAAGGGGGCGGGGCATATGACGACATTAATGAGGTCCGATTTTTGGGCACCCCTTCTAAATTTGCTTTGTGTACCCCAAGGAATGTCTGTGCCAAGTTTCATGCTTTTGTCCAGAAGTGCACGATGCTTATGGTTATCTACTACACTCCGGGTACCATTGAGCCTAACTGCTGCAAAATTGCATGGCATACGGGAATGTCCTACAGTTCAACAGCTACCTACTATATCACTAAGATGGTAAGCAAATGCATCAAAAATATAAATCATTTTACACTTACTACATTGTGATATGAATTTAAACATTTATGTTCAGTAGTAAAAAAGTCCATAATTTTAACCTTTTAGGAAATGTGTACCATCAATATACCTCCGGCCATTTTGAAATCATCTGGTACCAATTGATGGAAAAACTTTTTTGTTTTCTATTTGTATATGTTGACAAGAGACTCGGTCTTGGCAGCGACTGCCTTGGTGTGTTGATGGAAAGTAAGGCTGCTGTCCATTGTGACACCAAGGTACTTTGGTGTTGGAGTGATGTTAAGTTGGGGGTTGAAGTCTGTCTCAGCTGGTGGTGGCTTATAGATGTTGCTGAAGTGAGTTCTGAATACTTCAAATGTTATCCATTGGATGGGCAAATTCACTGTGTCTTGCTTCACATAAAAAGCGATGCCATGCTTGATATGCAGAATGAAGCCAAAAGGTCAAAACCTTGGATTTGCAGCTTCTCTTCAGATTGCCAGTGAGTATTTTGGATATTCAATCCGCTCTCTCTGGAGAGCTGTAGGATGATGTCTTGCCTAACATGACTGAGACCTTCAATGTTCAGCTGAAGATAAATAATTATATTTAGAGAAATAAAATAATAATAAACAGATGATACAAACGAAAAATTGCCGCAAAAAATGAAAAATGACTACAATGTCATGCCTTTTGAACCCCTCAAGTTATGTGGGATTCTGAGCAAATATGTCGCAGCCCATGACCTCTGACCCAGGGCCACACCATGTTATCATCAAACAGTAATTTTTTGACATAATCCCACAGTCATATGTATATATATCCCTTAACACTTAACTGCATAGGGGGGTTCCTGGGTAGCCATTTTTTGTTTTTTTCGGCCGGCGTTTTTTAACGCTGCAATATATTTGGTTTATATTTTTTGTATTTGTCTAACTTTTAGTTGCGTTTGCATTGGTGCAAAAAAAAATCAAATCCATTGCGTCGTTTTTGCGTTAATTAGCATGGGAAGTGCCCATGACAAAAATTAAAAATCTTAATAAAGTTACTGTGATTCTGATTTTCATAATGCATACACCCAGTGACATAACCAAATGAAATAATTAATCAAAAAATTCTTGGAAAGTATAGTAGGCCATTGGTGTCATATTTTATATGTATCGTATAGCGGGTTACTGTAGGAACCTATGGTAAATTATACAAGTAAACCTAAAAAATATATATTAAATGACATGAGACATTTCTATTTGTGCTTAATATGTTAAATATAGTTCATCCTTCACTAATTAAAGCAATCAGCAAAAGTCTAGGTGAATCAGTACGGTAGAAAATGCAGAAACGAATTAGTTTCTTTTTCACACATTTTGACGCAAGTCACCAGAGGAATTGGAAAGCATGTTAAATGACATTCACAGCACCAGCAAACCTGTCGGACTCAGCATGCATGTTGGGAAAACCAAAGTGATGTTTAATGACCACACCAGGAAATCCAAGATAACTGTAGACGGGAAATTCATTGAAGAGGTCAACAGCTACATCTACCTTGGGAAGACAGTGATGCGCGATGGTGACTTACTGCCTGAGATCAGAAGGAGAATTGGACTAGGCTGGGCAGCATTTGCAAAAGTGGAAAACATCATGAAAAATAAGAAGACAAGTATGGAGTTAGAGTTAAAGAGAAAGGTGTTCAATGAATACATTCTTGCTGTTATGACATACGGCAGTGAAACATGGGCTTTGAATAACACCACGATGGAGATGCTTGCAGTTGCACAGAGGAAGATGGAGCGAATTATGCTTGGCATCAGACTCCAAGATAAAAAGAGAAACTGTTGGATCCGATCACAGACAGGAGTTACTGATATTATCGACTGTATTAGGAGTGCCAAACATAGATGGGCAGGCCATGTTGCTAGACTGCAGGATAACAGGTGGACCAACAGAGTGACAGAGTGGACGCCCAGAGAATGGACCAGAGAGCCAGGACGTCCAAAAACCAGATGGAGAGACGAAATGACAACTTGGACAAGAATGGCCAAAGATAGAGAATTGTGGAAGCATTCTAGGCAGGGGTTCCTCCATCGTGAGTGATCAAAGCCTTGGATATGGATATGGATATGACGCAAAATTAAAATCAATGTTTTGCCCCTAGTTTTCTTACTGAACAATTTTTTTTTCAGTTTTTATTTCGTAATTGTTGATGTCTTTGAATCCTTCTAACATGTGGTGGTTTTCATCTAAAAATTCCTTTGGGAAAGTGGTTATATAATGAATGGGTACCTAGGAGCCCCCCTCCCCCTTAAGCACTAATGGAAGTGCAAACCCCTTATGCAGTTAAGTGTTAAATCCCTAAATGCCCACTTTTCATCACAGAGCAGACCTCTGCCTTGTGTTTAGTGAGAAATTGACCCTAGATCTAACAATAGAATTAACGTTACGTCCCTTTTTTACGGTGATGGTCAGGTTGTAGTAAATATCCTCTAGGGACAAAGGGATACGTATGTGTATATTGATATCATAATAATAGGTATCAGTAATGTCAGAGAGGAGAAACTCTCTTATAAGCTACCCCTATCTCTTATTTTTAAGCAATATTTCAGTGAAAGTAGCACTCTTCTATAACATGCTGTAACAAAAAAGTGATACCACAATTTGACTTTAGTAACTACATGATGATGCTGTAGAGGGTCATATTCTTCAAGAAATTTGCAATTTTTTTTCCTCAAAATTTACAGAAAACACCGAAGCCCTTTACTTTGGAACCAAGCATGCTTTAAATGTGAAATTAGTGATTTTATCTTATTCTGGTAATAACTCAATTTGACCAAAAGTGGATTTAGGCCCTTTTGGAAATGAGCTCTTAATTTATTATTGCCAGCCCAGAATCCAAAAGAGAGACAGAGATAGAGTTTGTTCTCGAGCTGCATGACTGACATTTTTGTCATCTGGTGACTCAGCAACAAATGTCGCCCCTAACCGCCTGTAAAAGCAGGTCTGGGGAAGCGTCAAAAATGAGCCCGAATTGTAATCTTGTTTTAGACATGCCAAATTCTTGAATCAATCATTTCTGATCTGCAAAGTAATCAAACTTGTTGAGACTATTGTGTAAACCAGAATCTTTGTATTGTGTTTTTAGGTTATTTTTGATCTGAGATGTTCATAGAACACGGTAACAACATGAATAAACAAAACACGCATTTCATATCACACTTTATTTACATTATAAGCAAGAATATTGTTACAGAAACAAAGAACCATCAAGTGGAGGATATGAGATGTGGTCATCACCTCAAATAATAAAAATGGCCTGGAAAACAATTACCACATGAAATTGGATGCCAAACAATTGAAGGTACTACCAGTGATTTGTTAAATCAGAAAATTTACAAAAATCCTCAATCAAAATCAAATGTTTGCTGTTCAAAATCAATCTCCCTTACTCTGTTTTAGTGTACGTGTAAACGTAAATCCCTTCAGCATAAACTAGAACTTCGCGGTTCTCGGCTTTAGTGCGCGCTATATTCAAAGAATTGAGATCAATTCCCAAACAAACATTTTAGTGACACATACACACAGAGACATCACATGACCTTTGACCTTGGCACGTGACCTTTTAACCCATCAACAAATAAGGAACCCCATATTGTACCTATGACTCAAGTTTGGTTCCAAATGAACTTGAAATTTTCAATTGAGGTCAAAAATTGAGTGACACACACACATCCACACGCACATGGGATTGCTAAGTGGTCCTGCCATGCCGGCGGCCCACAAAATGCACCTTATTGTTGATTTTGCCAGATGACCCTCGGTTATAAAATGATCTATAGACATCCAAGAACATCGGCAGGCATGTGGTTTGTTCAGAATGTTTACCGTTGCAATGATGAGTGATGTTTTTTGCAGATTTTCAATATGGCGTCCAAAATAGGAAGGGCTTGAGTATGTTTGTATTATATTAATATGGAACTTTGACCTTGGCAGAACTGTGCTAAACAGCATCTGCCAACTCGTTCGTTTTTATAATTGGGAATCATTGAAAATAAGTTGACCTGGAAAAGCCCAGGTGTCTCTTGAACTCTCTGAACAAGTTGGCATCTAATGACCTTTGACCCTGGTAGGTGACCTCTAACCTTACCATGACATACAAGTGGCTATGGTGCACATATGACTTGAATTTAGTGGCAATTGGCACAAGAAGTTTGAAAAAGGTTAACCTAAACTTTCACACACACATACACAAGGACTACATAATTTGGATAAGTGGGTAGATACCTGCACTAGAGTGCAGGCGACACAAAAATGTGGGCTATCAAGTACAAACAAAGATGTAACTCCATATTACATCCCACTGCAGTCAATGGCTAGTAAAACTCTGACTCAGCGATACACACACACCTAAGTGGGAGATTTTTTTAAATTAGACAGTGTTATATTTTTGTGTCTATGACCCCACATTTTTCTCCTTACTATCAAAAATAATTAAAGTCTGACTCAGAGATTTTTGAAATATAATTTTTTGTATATTTATTGAAAATAGTCATCTAGAACTAAAGATAGTCACCTAAAATGCCCAATTCCAAAGTTTGATATGTATCGGATTTTTCGTTTCCATGCAGTAAACATTTATGTGTAGTATATAGTGCCATAAGATACTGTGTATTTCTAAATTTCCGGATCCGGAAATTTATAACAAAGGTGTGAATTTCTATATGAAGGACTTCGATTTGAGCTTAGCTATTTCAAACAGTGTTTAGTATATGGACAAGCATTGTGTATATGCAAAAAACACAATATGTTTGAAAATTGAGGGCGCCCTCCTCGGGAAATCTCTGAGTCAGCCTTTAATATAATCTCTAACTTTTTGACTGGTTAAAGTGGTAACAATTATACTCCCAAAATTATTAAAAAAATTATACTACTGTTTATTTTACATAATTAGTAACCTTACTGAAATGTTTCAAATACTATGTTCTATATTACTAAGATGGAAAGTAAATATATCAAAAATATAATTCTTTTAAGACTTACTACATTGTGATATAAATTTAAATATTTATGTTCAGTAGTAAAAAAGTCCATAATTTTTACCTTTTTTATATTAGGACATGTGTATCATCAATCTACCTCTGGTCATTTTGAAATCATCTAGCACCATTGATGGGAAAACATTTTGTTTTTCTGTTTACATACACGTGAGATCTCATTAATTGCAATAGAAATATTTTCAATGATTAAAACATTCCAAACTAAATGATTCAATATGGTAGCAATAAATATTGGCCTGTCTATCCTATATGACATGATAGACAAATCAACACATCCTGTGTTTCTCTGATTCTCTCGACATAACATTAATTAAATACCTATTGCAGCCTCCAAAATGGCCACTTTCTTCTTTGACTATATGTAAAATAGTACCGCTTGTCAACATAGAATATCTTTATATTTGCACTAATTTTAACAGGTGGTATAAACATTAATTTCCAACAACTTTCACGGAGCAATTATCCTTGATCAAATCTGAAAATATACATGAGCACATTTTTTCCAACGCACCTATACACCAGCATCTAGAGAAATATAATAAAAAGTAAAAAAGATAGGTAGCATATTTTCCAAAAGAACGTTGATAAGCCTGACATTAAGATGTCTTTGGAGGCTATGTCAACGTCATACTCTCACTTTCTTTTGTTTTTCTTCAAGCATTCTTCATTCATCTTCTGTCGCCAATGGCAACCATTCACAAACTGGCACATATTGCATTTCCACAACTCTTCTATATCTATGCCATCAATTTCTTTCTCTCCCTGCCAGAAACCAAAATGGGATTCAAGTCGCTTCTTCAACCAATCCTCCTTAAACACAACACGGTCTGTGCTCAATAACTTTCCCCTGTCATTGTCTCGTAAATAATACTCAACAACCATTGATCCGACCTTTGGAAGAAATTGGAATTGATCTAACACGGTTGCCATGATTTCACCCAGAGTTCTTCCAGGAATATCATGGCCTCTGGCATACACCAAGAGGTTGTCATGAAGAGGTTGCTCAGGATCTAGTCTCATTTTGTTAACACTGCTTTCATGTCTACTGCTCCACTCACAAGATCATCAACTATCTGCTTATACACCATGACCTGGAGGTGGTGAGTGCGAATCTGTGCTTTGCCCGGAGTCTTAAATTCCAGCTGCTCATGTTCGTTTATTCGCAGCTCGTCAATTTGCCCTATCACTAGGAATCCGTAATCATAGGGCATGCCAAAGACGGGAACCTCTCGTATACAGGATTCACCCAGCAGGAGAAGCCGCTTGATGCTTTGAACTGCATTTAACAGTTCAGTGCAAAGTTATCTTCAAGAGTATTCACTTCAATTGGGACACACACATTCTTTTCCAAGTCTGTAACGAGGACAAAAGAATATAAATTTCAACTTGTTTGATGTGCATCCTCCTAATAAAAGCTAATAAACATTCACTTTGAGACACTAATAAGATGGAATTAGGAACATATAATCAACAAACACCTCATACTTTCGAAATTGGATCACATTGGGTTAGAGCAAACTATAAATTCACAGCTTCATGATAGCACACAAAGAGTTATCTTAACCCAAAATTGAATGCCAGAATGAATATACTTATATTGTTATTGAGCTTTGTATTGAAAACATTTTTTTTACTTTCATAAAGTTCAGAATGTAACAGGAAAGTTTCAACCCAACGCATTTATAATTTTGTCGATGACTTAGTCATAGTTTTGTCATATATCGCCCTGTATTTTATCCCCATAAAATAATGTTTTATCATTATTATTAAATAATGATTTTTTAAATGCAGTTATTTGATCCTGTAAAAGTTGTTCTGCAAGAAATTTTGGCAATTAATTGTTGATTGCAATCAAAAGTGTATTTGCCATCATGTTCTTCAGTGCTACCCCTGTGGTTACCAGCTTCTCATTTTGGTCAAATGGGTCCTGCAGGTTACTTGATTGCTGGGGTCATAACTGCTGACTCTATCGCTATGAAATTTTCAGGGATATTTATAGCTAACAGTACCTTCCTACCTTATTATAAATAACAATAATTATTTGTTTTGTTAAAGGGTGATGGCCCGATTTAAGTTTGTAATGTTTCTAATGCCTTTACCCCAAAACCCAATCTGTAAAGTTTCGCGCTGTTTCAATCCATTTTGATGTGAGAGCTAGAAACATGATTTTGTAAGCTCCATAGAGTACTGTGTAAAATTAATATTGGTCGACCAAAATATGGTACATTTTCGCTCATAACTTCCAAACCACACATTATTTAGCTCTAAGATTTCACAGGATAAATGAGAAAAATAGTAGCTTTCTTCTGATACCAAAATTTTGACCACTTCCGGTTAAATGTGGGGCTTCTGGGAACGAGGTTATTAGCGATCGGGCCATGGCCCTTTACTGTATGGCGACTGGCACAAAGTGATGCGTTTTTATTGGGACACACTATACATATCTTGACTACATCGCAGCACACTAGTGAGTAACATATCAGTAAAGTTTTCAAACTGATAATTATACTTGCCTTCTACATATACCGATTCATTGTCAACTTATCTGTTTCTATGGATCTTAATCAACCAAATAATAACTCACCCTTTTGTTCATGTACTTTGGTTTCTCCCTTCATTGTTGGTGTCGTTAATTCAACCTCCTCAACAGGCACCTGTCAATGAAATCCAAAAGATGCTGTACTTTCCATCAAAGTGTAAAATTTGTTTTAAGCAAATTTACCTTTTTAAACCCATATTTGCTATGTCCTCTGATTTCAGAACCTAATATAGGATCATATGGTTATGACAATGCATGCTGGCCTGTGAGCTGAATGTTAATTTCTGTATTTTATACAAGGCAGTATTTGATTCAAAACATAATGGATTTAAGGCGATGAAATGAGTTGTAATCACTTGGAAACAAATAAATCCAACTTGTGGCATTTCATTTTAGAAAACTATGGTACCTTTAATTGGCTTACTGTATTTTGCGAAACGAAACGCAACAGAACCCCCAGTGGATTACACGCTTTATTCCGTTATGCATGTTATGTATGCATGACGGAATAAAGCATGTAATCCAATGGGTATTTCGTTTCGCAAAATACAGTAAGTCCCTTTAATTTGCATTAAATGATGCGAAATGTCAAGACCACTTGGAGATATAGCCAAATCAACTTTTGTCAACTGCAAGAGTGGAAGCAATTTTATTTGGTATCTCAGAAGAATAAAACATGATTACAAAAGAACAATTTCAAAAATACATCGTTCACTGAACGCATGTGTCATCTGCCGTTGCGGTTTGTGAGTGGGACAAATGTCACATGAGGTCAAGAACATGAGGGACGACCATTGTGTATATCTAAGTGTCATGAAAATTGATCGACATAATTATGTGGATACACCAAGCAATTTCATAAATCTGACCACTTTTGGGGCATGACCTATAATGACCTCTGGATTATCTTTGACCCCATTCTTGAAAGGGGCAACTTAGGGACAATTACATCCAAGTGCCATTAAAATATGTGCACATATGTGGAAACAATGGGCAATTATGATTATGGTTAACATGTTGACCACAGATACATACACACACACGCATTACCCAGTAATCTAATGTGCATTCTGCATTGCAGACGACACACAGCTAAATACATTCTTTCTCAAACCCAATCAAAAACATTTGCTGATTTCCTTTGCTTACAACAAGTATAACATTTGATGGAACTTGGTGAAAATCACATTTGCATTGAATTGAAACTTCCTGTAGTCATAATCTATGTCTTACCCCTGCTGGTACAAATCCATATTTAGCACTGAGAGTATATACTATCTGTTGCTCACACATTCTTGTTGAGCAATGTCTGATACATTGATATATTTGGATCTCAATAAATGGGTGAAAGAGACAAGAGTTTCCATGTCGTCTTGGGTAGACAGTAACTGGCTCCCAGCTGTAATTATAATTAAAACAAATTAAGGTTATAAAATTAAATTTCATCATATTTCAAAGGTTAAAAGTTATGTCTAATTAATGACACACCCCTCACATTAGGCATGTTCATGCACACCATGTATGAACAAGATTTAAAGAGACATGAGGAGATTTCCAGAAAGAAGCGCACCCAATATTTGTCGAACCCCGGTTTTTTGCATATTTGGAATGCTTACCAATGTAGTAGGTCACACTTGAAGTGAATTGGCCGAATACGCCGTCTTTATGTAATAAGATGATGATTTAGTACTTTCTGTCGTGCACGACAGAAATTCAGAGCATGGTTTTCTATGGGGAACGATTACGATAGCAGGCAAGTTCAAAACAAGGTTTCCGGTTTTCTTTGGTACTTGTTTCTTCAATAAATCTTTGAAACGTTCTCGGTAGGTGGTCTACGACCGATCCAATGAAAATTGAGAGAAATTTGTATCCTCAAAAAATCTCCTCCTGTCACTTTAAAGAGAAGTCAAAATGGCAAAGGATGTGGCCCTGGTTTAAATTTGTTATATATTTATGTTCGAAAAAAATCAGATGATGAATAAAATGGGAGAAAAGTTACTTTTTACGCCCTTTTTATGACTTGGAATCAGCTCCCGGTGAATTGGGCGGATATTGGACGCTGTTTATGATGACGTCACGGTGGTTTCTCATTCTTTCCCCAGGGCACGGCCATTGGACGATTGCGTCAAATTATCTGTTAGCTTTTGTTTTGCCATCCAATGCCATCTGCCATATGTTCTGCCATCTCATACGTCATCGGACTTAGCAGTAACATGGCAGAAATGGTTGCTGTGTGTCCACTGCATTATGGGGCCGTTGTTATGTGCCTAAGCTGTCGAAGCTCTGGTAATATTCCCAACCGAGGAAGCTCCAAACTGAGTGTGATGAATGAACGTGAAAAGTGACTACGCACTATGAAAACTTCGCCATTGAAGCTATGTGATATTTCGTTCACTGATCCGCTAAATCTTTCAGTCCTTGCAAACGTATGGACTTATCCGCAATGTTTGTTAGTTATGAATCAGGGCCGGGGACTCAGGCTACAAACATAATTAATGAGCACTATATAGCGTGCCGTGTGTAAGACATCTCCCGATTGGGGCTTCTTCAACCAGGGTGGCATATGCAGTGACAGTCAATTTCGAAGGGTTGAATATATGCATAATGGAAAACGCCACAAGTTTATTACAACCAATGCAAGTCAAATATGGTACGAGTATAAAGGTTAAACCTTCAGGATTTGCCATAAAAAATGTCGGCTTATGATAAAATGTGTGAAAGATGATTAGAAGGAAATAAGTTCGAAATATTACTTGTAGGGATCAAACTGTAGCGATCAAAAGGCCAAAGAGAGAAAAACGGATACGGAACGACGCTGCAGTAAATCCTCTGAACCTTCACTCATAATTCTGATTTTGACGCGGAAGTAGCCTAGCAATGTAGAAGAATGGTTATTTGCGATTGCACATGTGGAGAAATTTATGCAGCTTCTTAAAACATGTAATAACAAATTTCCAATGATTTCTAACAACAATGTCAGTTTCTTAAATATTCTGACGTCACGCAAAGTCATTTAATGAGCAAGCCTCAATAGGCGAACGTCCTACACAGTTTTCTACGTGCTACGGGAACTGGACAGACTGCACAGTCAGAGACCTGGCAAGATCGTGGCAAAACTGGTAACCATCGTGACGTCATCAACGGAAACAGTGTTGCCAAACTCTGTTTAAACAGTTTTCATTGTTGGAGTCGCTACTTGGGTGGGTGATGATTTCAATCTCCTCTCAACAGTGCAACAATTTTTAACCAAATGCCAATTTAAATGAATCACCACATTTTCCATTCATATCCTACCAATATATAGTTATAATTTTTCCTTCTCTGACTTGTATTGTCTTGCTTTCATTTTCTTGTCTGTCTTTCTTTCTCTGCATTTCTAATTGCCACATTTCATTGCTTTGCATTTCATCGGTTTATTTTAAAAGCACTATCTGACTCATCTGAATTTCCACTATGGTTTCCAAAACATCCTCATCTATTAAATCTTCCTCAACAAGATGTGTTATCAAATAATTTTTACTTAACTGCTTTCTCATGAATGCCTAACTCATCCCATAATACTTGGCCAAATCATTAAATCTGGCTTTTTGGCACATCAAACATTCTCCCACGTAATCTTTAATACTCCTCTGCGTTAAACGCCAGCGTGTATGAACACTTCTGTCACGAATAACAATATATGGCACCGATATCAAAGTTAAACAACATCAAAATTTGTTCAAAAATTAAAAAACATAAAAAAAATTTTTACAGTGTATTTCCGGACGAGCCCCCAATTTGGTACGGTCAATTGACCAAGGCCAAAAACCACCTCTAAATTACGGATTCAACTCCTGAATAACTAGGACATACACTGTGAACTTGATTACAAAATTTTAAAACAAAGTTTTATTTCAATTGGGTGTTTTTAATCAATCTCAATCAACATCAATTAGGTATCAATAATCAAAGATTAATATAAATAAAGTTGTTAATTAATGAACTACTAGACTTCGCCTGGTTGGTGTGCCGCGACGCGGGCGGCAGCAAGATTACTATAAGAAGCAGAAACTTGAAAAGAGTCATGGCGAATATTCCAGCGCAAAACTTTCAATTTCCTATAGTGGGACGTTGTCCACGGACGACTTGTCCTTCTTGAAGAAAACCAGCTCCTAACTTGACTCCCGAAGCCAGGAAGGTCGGACTTAAATATAAAGTCAAAAAGTGCTTTGTAGCTTGTTTATCCTTGGATGGCTAACTCAGAGGCAACGGAATACAAAACCGAAAAGACGGCTACACATCGGACGAAAACTGTTGGAGCTGTTACAACTATGACAATGTCAACTCGGAAACTCTGCTAATAACGTGGAGCACGATGGTATTAAACTCTCCCTTGGAGTAATGATGTTGTGATACCTCTGCCTCATTTTTTCTTCTTACCAGAGCTTTAAATCCTCTCAAAACAATACGAAGGATCTTGAGTCTCTCTGATATGGTCTGTGCTAAATATAGTCTATTACATCATAAGTCTGAAATGCCCTCTGCCATTCCACATTGTACTGCATAGATTGGGATCTAATAGCAGGTACTCACTGACTGTGTAAGAGAAGCCAGTGCGCCACCGATGATCAGAGAAGTTCGTGATGCACCATTCTAATGAAATCACTAAGGTTCAGGTCCATTCCAGAAGTTTCCCCGCATTTCTGAGCTCTTCTGAGATATTCTGTTTCATTCTATTTCTTACACACACCAGTATGCACACAAACCAGGATAATTTGTATTACATTATTTAGATTTAATTTACAATATTTTATGTGCTAATGTGACTGTAATCTTGATCAAAGTGAAATAATCATTGCTAATTCTTGTGGCTGTAACAAAATGATCAGTGTTTGAACTTTTCCCACTGTCCACTGGATCACACATGCAAACAGTGTGTCAGAGTAAGTGTTGACACACGTTCAGTCAACCAGAGTGTTTTAGCCCTATTTCCAAATGTTGACCTTTTGTGAAATGTTGACTTGTTTACATTTCCCACTCCCCCCCACATGAGAGAGGACCTGTGGGATAAACATTATCATTCAAAGAGCCAAACGCCTCCTCTGATTCTTGCATTTATCAAGTTTTGGATACCCTAGTTAACTAGAAAAAAAGCCAAGTGTTGACTTTTTGTGCAATATGAACCTTTTTGACATTTTCTGCCCCCAATAATAAACCTAAAGGAGGACCCTGGGGGAATGAATTAAATGGTTGGTACAGCCCGCCTGTGTCGCCCTATCTCCTACACCATATACCAAATTTGGCTACTTTAGCTCATTAGGAAAAAAACATATGCCAATGTTGACCCCTTTTGATCAATATTGACTTAAACGTTTCCCTACCCCTGATGGCTCAAGGGAGGGAGTGAGGGAGTGAAGATTAAATTTTAACGACAACTCAACACAATTGTGTTATATCGTGTCATTAGTTAAAAACATCTAACTTATAAAACATACACCACAGTAAAATTCTTAGTCACAAACCATTTTATAAAAACATACACCACAAGGGGTTCAGTAAATTCTAATCACAACATTCAATTTGGAATGACAACAATTGTTAATAGATACACATCATACACTGATGAACCAGATCAATCACCATCATGTATAAACTAAGATAACCACAATACACATGAGAAAACACAGCTTCACAAGGTACACTGATCAAATTAAAATTGCGGTATACACATCATACACTGATGACAAGTTCATCACCCATCCACGATCAAGAAAAAAATTCACATACAAGACAAACATAAATCAATACAGTATGAAAGATTAAGGCCAATATTTTCACAGATTAAATAGATGGTCTTACATATGACAATATAATTCTCGATAAATAGTATGTTTTCATGTTTAACGGATACAGATTTAAAACTACTTAAACGAGTAATCACACAATAGGACCTAATACATGCTTAATAATACAATTATACAGTAGAAACCTTATACAATACTACAAAATCCTAAATTTAAAACAACACGTCTGTCAAAGAACAGCGAGTTGCCTTTTAGTCGCCTCTTACGACATCAGGGGAACACATCGAGTCAATTCTTAACCCGAACCCGCAGGGGCCCCCATTTAGTCGCCTTTTACGACATGGCAATGGGAACACATGGGTCCAATTCTTAACCCCGAACCTGCAGGGGGTGACTCAAGGGAGGAGGGGTGAATTACATGTTGGTATGGGGCTTATGTCCTCCTTACAATATACCCAAGTTTGGCTACTTTACCTCTCATAGCAAAGAAAAGTACGGCCCAAATGTTCCAGGATTAACATTTCTACTGCGACGAATGCGTTACACATGAAACATGCTCATTTTAGTCCGGGTTCCAAAACTTGTTTGGTGGGGACAAACAAAACAGTTCATAAGTTTGATGTCCATCCCCCGCTAACATCTAGATCTATAGGATGATCAGCAACGTAAATGCATTGTAGGAAACCAGAATGGGACAGTCTGTGGGCTGAACGTTTCGGGTCCTAGCGATTATTCTTGGTCAAAGTGTGAAAATCGCCTGACAAATGATTACTTAGCAGCTCGGTTCGAAGTCAATTATTAGGATGCTCACATAATCATTGCACCTCCAAACCACACAACCAAACTACTTAGATACAACCAAAACAACCTCTATAACACACCACAACGTCAGTATCCCATGGATAACCAGCCCTTCTTGTAAAGTTACCTCTAGGGTTGCTGATGTGTTGGCTTTTCTGTGCAATTACAATATTATGTTGCAGTGTGTACTTGCATTTTGGAAATGTCTACAAAATATAGTCCTAGAATTTGCAGTTTTGGCTTTTTGCACTCAATATATTCAAAAAATAATATCGGTGAGGTGCCAATAAACAACATGGCAAATGAAACTCATAATATGAAATGTTACTGCAAAAATTTCCATAGGTAATACTTTTTATTCGATAAGGTTCACCTTTTTTGTCAAATGTGACGAGAGACAATATTATAAAACATCATCCAATACATGT
This sequence comes from Ophioderma brevispina, assembly GCA_023653785.1. NCBI lineage: Eukaryota > Metazoa > Echinodermata > Ophiuroidea > Amphilepidida > Ophiodermatidae > Ophioderma > Ophioderma brevispina. The sequence goes on from JAMKCH010041810.1 coordinate 29,605, forward strand.
TAAGCACTCCTAAAGCCTGGGAAAGATTCATCCAATCCCAAGAGCTACAACCTATATCAATCCTTAGCCATACCTACAGCTCTGTGAAAGTCTCCTGCTCAATCGTATCGCACCTGTGAGAGACGAACACCCATACCAGAAACAAGCAGGTTTCCGGCCAGCAAATCAACAACAAGCCAAGTACTCAACCTTAACTCAACACATTGAGGATGGTTTTCGAGAAGGGTATGGTAAACCGGTGCTGTGTTCGTCGACCTATCTGCAGGTACGACACTGTTACTCACAGATGCCTACTCCATAAGATATGAAATTACCAAGGGACATCCGCTCTTGACTGTAGCTTATCGTGATTGCTGGCAACAGGATGTTCTTTGTCAGCTCGGAGCGCGAAGAAGAACATGCGTAGGCTCCAAGAAGTCACCACAAGGGACTAGGTGCTTGCACAGTCCTGCTTCATACAATATACAACGACCAACCTAGGGTGCAGGAACTGTCGTTTTATTTATGCAGACGACATTGGAATTAGTGCACAAGACGCCGACTTCACAGTTGTTGAAGAGACTCTCCAAAGCTTTGATGAACTCACTCATTATTATGAGAAAAACCCACCTTACATGCAAATCCATCTAAGACCAAGGTGTGTGCTTTCCATCTACGAACCGTTTTGAAGCCAAACATCACCTTAAAGTTACCTGGTCTGGAAAACCCCTGCAGCACTGTGCTAACCCTGTCTTACTTAGGAGTTACCGTGGACCGCATTCTCTTATAAGACCACATCGAGGAAAGAAGAAGAGTAAAGTATGTTCACGCAATAACATCTTGAACAACCACTGGAACAGATGGGGTGCGCCCAACCATTACCTAAGAATCGTCGGCACTGCCCTGTGCTACTCATTGCAGAGTATGCCTGCCCTGTATGGGGAAAGGCTAAACAAGCCAAGAAAGAAGCTGATTCGCGTTAACGGCCTCTGACGGCTTTATCGCCAGGATGCACCCGTCCAACACCAACGGAAAAACTTGTACATCCTAGGCAGGAATTGCCCCACCAGACATCCGTGTAGCGAGCGAAATATGCAGAAACGTAGCGCCAAGTATCATAAGGTGAAAGCACCCTATGTCTGGACAGGTACCTGCTGCCAACCGCCTTATAAATCCAGAGACGAGTTCCTTAAGCAAAGTCCAACTCTTGAAACAGTCTCTAAAGGAGTTTAAGAGAGTCGCCTGTGTGGAAAGAAAGACTTGCTAACTAAGTAACATCTATCGGTATTGAAACCTAGTGAGCATCTCTAACCTGGAGCTGACTCCTCATGGGCTGAAGCCGCTGAATGGCGATGCCTCAACGATTGAGAACCAGAACTGGCCGATCTAAGGTTTCCTTGCAGAAGTGGGGATATCTTGAAGCAGATCAGGATACTACATGTGGTTGTGGAACAGACCAGACAATGGAACACCTCGTGGTCTGCCCACTGCGGAGCAACAATGCAGAAATAAGGACCTTGCAGAATTCAGTGAAGCAGCCAAACGTTGTCCCCGTCTCTGGATGATCAAGTTTGAGAACCACAGTGTTGGGACACGATAGAAGAAGAATCACACCCCCTACAGCAAAATACACAACCAAGAGCGTACAATGAACATAAGTGTACCGCAAGCTATGCTGGTGGCCCACAAAAAAAGGGCTTTAGGACTTAAAGGCGCTTGTTCCAATTTATGTGCATCCTATCTCTACTTCGTGTTAAGAAAGCTTGGCATTAGCATACACTTACCACCATATATAACTAGTTGTTTTGATAGAAGCGATAATACAAATTTCAAGGCCTATTCATAATAATAACTATAATAATAAGAATTCCTGTTTGCTGATATGATAGTTAACATTAAGGCATTATCAGTGATTTGATAATCAGGAATAAAAAAAACATCACAAAATCAATTTTTCATCTGAAACCCACTGGCTTCAAGTATTACAAAAAAAGCAATTAAATCATCTTTACTCATACCTTCACATACCCATTACATGGATATTTCCTCTTGACTTGCCCTTTCCTTTTTAAAGGAATTTTTATTATTGATATTCCCCAAGATTTGCTGGCATGTGGTGCCAAACGTTTTAGTACATGGGGAAAAAGTAATGGATGTTTGGTTTAGTTTTTTCATATACCTTAAATCACTAAAAACCCACTTTTACCCCACTTTTTCAAAATTTTGGGCAAAAATTCTCCATTTCAGTCGAATTCATCGCGGCCATCCAACCAGCCGTAACAGGCCGAAAGCTTTCAGCCACACGACAACGCTTAAGTCTGCGGCCACTTTCAGGAAATACTAAGGAAGGGGTTACGCTCTGGACATAGTTCATTTTGAAAAAGTCTACATACGGCCCGGCTAGGGTGACTTTTCACCAAAATAGCTAGGCGACTTCCGATGAACAAGGAAGCGGTACGCAGGGAAGTAGTTTTTTTTTTCTGAACTCGGAACTTAGTTTTTTTTTCCACCCAACGTTTCCTTAGTAGATCTAGAGTGATTTTAGCTGACCAATGAAGTGGTCCGCTACTGCAAAAAATCTCGATGGGCCCCCCGTAGCCCGGCTAGGTGACATTTTACGAAAGATCACTACAAAGATTATAGGGCACTTCCGCTGACCAAGGAGCGGTCCGCTCGGACTTAGTTAATTGGGTGAAATGAAAAGGTCTACCTGCCGTGGCCGGCTAGTGACTTTTCACGCCGTGGCCCGGCTAGGTGCCTTTCACTGAAAATCACTAAACGATCTAGGGCGACTTTCCGCTGGACCAGAGAACGCGGTCCGCTTTGGACTTAGTTCATTTTGCAAAGTCTACCTGCCGTGGCACGGCTATGTGCTCCTTTCATGAAAGATCACTTAAAAGATCTAGGGCGACTTTCCGCCGACCATGGAAGCGGTCCGCTCTGGACTTAGTTCATTTTTGAAAAGTCTACGTGCCGTGGCCCGGCTAAGTGACTTTCACTGCCGTGGCCGGCTAGTGCCTTTTCAATGAAAAAAAATTAAAAAGACTAGGGGCACTTTCGCTGACCAGGAAGCGGTCCGCTCTGGATTAGTTCATTTTGAAAAAGCTACCTGCCGTGGCCCGCTTAAGTGACTTTTACTGCTTGGCCCGGCTGGTGCCTTTTCACCGAAAGTTCACTAAACGATCTAGGGCGACTTTTCCGCTGACATGAAGAGGCCGCTCTGGACTTAGTGCATTTTTGAAAAGTCTACCTGCCGTGGCACGGCTAGGTGCCTTGTCACTGACAGATCACTAAATGAATCTAGGGCGACTTTCCGCTGACCATGGAGCGGCAGCTCTGGACTTAGTTCATTTGAAAAGTCTACTGCGTGGCCGGCTAAGTGACTTTTCACTGCCGTGGTACGGCTAGGTGCCCTTTTCACTGAAAGATCACTAAAAGGATCTAGGCGACTTTCCGCTGACCATTGGAGCGGTCCGCTTCTGGACTTTAGTCATTTTTGAAAAGTCTACTGCCGGGGCCCGGCTAGGTGCCTTGTCACTGAAAAGATCACTAAAAGATTCGAGAGGCGACTTTCCGCTGACCATGATAGCGCGTCCCGCTCTGGACTTAGTTCATTATTGAAAAGTCTACCTGCCGTGGCCCGGCTAAGGACTTTCACTGCCGTGGCCGGCTAGGTGCCTTTTCACTGAAAGATCACTAAAAGATCTAGGCGACTTTCAGCTGACAAAGGAAGCGGTTCGCTCTGAACTTTGTTTTTTCGAACTAGGACTTAGTTTTTTTTATGGACTTAGTGCATTTTGAAATGTCCGAGATGCACTACCTCCTATAGTAAACGTTCTGGTCGCGACCCATACTCTATCCTTAGAGCAACAAATTATAGCGATGGCCCAGTATACTAAACCTCAACTTACTGTTGCGATTTGCTGTCAGAAACTAGGCCTGATACGCACTCTCTTCAAAACATTAGATATGAATCCCTTCCACACCTTATCTACATAGGTTTCTTGGGAACCGAACGGTGGCCAACATTTTATTGCGGATTACGGGTTGTCTCCGGACCCAATAAGTAGAGGTGATTTTACGCTGTGGCCCAGCTAGTGACTTTTCACTGAAAAGTCACTAAAAATCAGGGAGACTTCCGCTGACCATGGAATCGGTTCCGCTCTCGACTTAGTTCATTTTTGGAAAAGTTCTACCTGCGTGGCCCGGGCAGGTTGACTTTTCACTGCCGTGGCCCGGCTAGGTGCTTTCACTGCCGTGGACCGGAAGCGGTCCGCTCTGGACTTAGTTCATTTTTAAAAGTCTACCTGCGTGCCCGGCTAGGGGATCTTTTCAACTGCCGCGTGGCCGGCTAAGGTTTGGATAGGGCGGTATTCGCCACCCACTGCTGTCGCCCGGGAATCACCCGGAGCCTACTAAAAAAAATGTTGGCCACCTCCGGTTTCCGCAAAACCAACTAAAATAGGGTCTAAGGGAAAAAACATCAGTATGAAAGAGAGTTGCCGGGCCTGCTGGTTTTCTGATAGCAGGACCCACACTGGTCGGCTGGGGTTCAGGTGTTGACGCGGTTGGTAGAAAATGAAAGTGCCAATTGGAGCCCAACTGTCGGGGACAAGAACGTCCCTATACTATAGGAGTTATATCCGCTGTACTGCCCGGGTCGTGGTTTTGGTCTGGGCGGCTTAGAGAGTGTTTTGCGCCAACCTTTTTTTAGCCGGCAGACGGGGCGTTTTCCCAATAGTAGTGGATTTTACCGAGGCGGCTTCTCGCTGGAGGAGAGCCTAAAAATGGACGTGTTGCCAGTATGCGAAATCTGGATTTTGATCTAGGGACGCTTTCGGGTGGTTAGCTGTTACCATGAGTGTGTACAAAAATGTAGCATAGCGAGAGCCCCAAAAAGCCGGCCTGCAGCGGCTGGGGGCGTGGTTCGGGACCAGAACGTATACTCTAAATAGTCGAGCAACTGCAGAGTGGATTTGAAAAATGACAATCCGGAGCGGACCAGTTACACGCATGTAGCCGCCGATTTCCGGCTGGCGTGGAAGCATACCGCTCTGGATAGTTTTTTTTTTCATCCTTACCGCTCTGGACTTAGTTTTTTTTCACCCTAACTATGGCTTGTTGGATCTAGGGCAAATTTCCGCTCAATACCGATGGCAGTGGTCGCTCTGGACTTCTAGTTATTTTTTCAAAAGGTTCCGGAACGGACCAGTTACACGCATATGTAGCCGCGATTTCCGGCTACAGATCAAGGAAGCCGACCGCTCTGGAATTAGTTTTTGTTTCACCTAATATGGCTGTGGATCTAGGGCAAATTCCCGCTAAATACCGGAGGACAGTGGTCCGCTAGGGAATAGGTTATTTTTTCCAAAAGTTCCGGAGGTAGGTTTAGGGCAAAAGGGAAAACATGAAGGGGAGCAGACGAGTTCAACGGTGAGCTAAAGTTTCCATGAAAGAGAAGGAGGAAGGAAAGAACGCTCTTGGACTTAGTTTTTTTTTCACCTTAACTATGGCTGTTGGACTCTAGGGCCAATTTCCCGCTTAAGACCGTGGCAGTAGTCCGCTCTGGCTTAGTCGTTTTTTCAAAAGTGAGACTTAGTCAATTTTCGAAAGAGGGACCTTTTCCATTTTCAAATCTAGATATTTTGTCAAATCTTAAAAATTGGATTTTGGTGAAAGGCCGGCCGCATGCGAATTTAATGTGAAAGGCAGGGCCGCCATCTGAATTTCACCGCATATAGTCACTTGGGGAGAAATGTTGTGTGGTGAAAAGATCCGGTTCCAGTCACTTAATTTACTGAAAGGGCAGGCCGCATCTGGAAATTTCACGCAGTAGTCACTTTGGAGAAGAAATTTGGTGGGTGAAAAGATCCGTTTCCAGTCACTTTGTGGAAATATTTTGGACGGTTGAAAAGACACCGTTTCCATCATGGACCGGTTTACTTCCGGTATTTGATCCAAGGTATTAAGATTATAAAAATGCAAGTCGGTTTTCAGGTATAAAGTATCAGATGGCTAAGTGGATAGGACGATGGACCGAGACCAGAGGCTACGCTACACCAAACCAACCGCTATGATCCGGATTCCAGGTTCGAGTCCCAATCAAGTAATTAATTTTGTTATTTTTCTTCTTCGCTACCTTTTGTCAGTGATACCGTCACGTGGTATGCGGCACGTGATGATTTCGTGGCGGGAAATAAAAAGGTATAAAAGGAGGCGATCGCCAGCGATCGGTATCAGTCTAGCAATGGAAACGACGACAAGCACTTCAGAGTCCTGCACCGAGGAACAGCTTACCTCGGGGGTTGTAAAAAGAAAGATGAAAAAAAGGCTGGAAATAAGCCGAAGTAATCCGCCGTGGGGGATACCGGGGAGTGTAGCGGCAGCAAATACAGCTGACCGCACACTGAAATCTTGTCCGACACGAGGCGGGTTAAGGCAGCAAAGCGCGCAGCAGAATCGGCCGCCGCATCCACTTCATCAGCGGAGCCGGCGCTTCTTCCCCCGACCGGCGGTGCCCAAACCAAAGCCAAAGAAGGCTAAAGGAGCCGGGGAAAGGCCCGGTTGACATCAAGCTCATCGGGCCAGGCTATTCTGCCAAGATCGGAAGAACTCCGCGTTTGTAATCCACAGGATAGTCGTTGCCCGATGACATGGTGCAACCCGTGATTGAAGATGCGCTTGACGCGGACCCAACGCTGGTACCGACTTTAGCCATGGACTTGATGAGGCTATAGGATCAGACGGATTTTATTGCAGATACGAGGGGAAAGCCAGTAACAAAAGAGAAAGAAGGGTGCACGTATTAACGTAGCCAGAGTAACATAGAAGTAGGCAGTGAAAATGGACCCGAAGCGAGGACCGAATGACTTGCAGGACCCTTCTAAGGACGATCTCGGATGGACGCAACATTTGACCCCGGTGGGACGACACGTGTTCCGCGACTGCCGGTGACGACCTTTGGAAGCCGACCAACAGACGCCTCCCCTGGGCTATTTTGCGGAGTTTTTCTATCTTAATCTCTGTCCAGGAGATAGCCGACTGGACAAACATCCGGTTGAGAGAAAGAGGGTGAGAAAGATGACATCGGCCCCCGAAATCGCGCCTGGTTGGTATTCACTGGTCGATGGGTCTCTTAAGTCGCTGGAGACAAGCAAGGATTATTGGTCAGACCATCCGGGTTTACGAAAACCCGATGATTTGCAATGCGATGGGTTATATTAAAACGCGGTTTTTGAGTAAGTCATGTTCTTTAGGGTAGCATCTCTTTTGCGAATCGGAACAACTACCGACCCAAAGAGATGGATTGCAGAAACTCAGGAAGATAAAAACGAGCATGTCAATTTACATCGAAAGCATCCGCTGGATAAAGTCCAGTCCGCCTGGGACTACTGTTCAGCGGAATTGCCAGCAGAAGTATAACTGCAATCCGCAACTATCTCTCGATGAAGGCATGGTGGCCGTACAAGGGCATTACGGTTGGGCTGAGAACCATCGACTGCCGACCAAGCCTACCAGGCAGGGCTTCAGAATGTACGCATTATGCGAATGGGACAGTGGATACATGTGCAACCTTACTGCGTATGCACCTTCACACACGCGGCGGAAAGTCGTGGATTCGCGCTCGACGTGACATTGAGTCACCACCCCCAACAAGTTCATCAATTTACGCGACAATTTGTACGATCCTATATACTGAGCCCAGGAACTGTTGGGAGCGCGAGACCTATCTAACCGGGGCCGTGAAAGAGAATTCACAAGGACAGCCGACTGACTCTCAAAAGCTAGCCGCCGCAAAAACCCGGAGCCGATGTCATCACGAACCTGGATAAGACCCCGAGTGGTACTTTTTATGTTCGGCAAAATGGGGCGCACAACGTTCACGGTGTGGAAAGACATCAAGGTGGTGCCACTACTTTCAACGGCGCATAACGTGTACCGCGATGCCAATGATCCGGAGAAGAAAGATCAGCTGGCGCTTTCGGCTCACCAAAAACTCTAAGAAAGAGGCGCAAGTTATCGCCGCTCCGCCCCGTAATTGTTGGAATCAAACCAAGTACTGGAGAGGCGTTGCCAAAGCTGATCAGTTACGGGCATACAACTCCTGCTGGAGCAAGAGTCAGCACTGGTGGAAGCAGGTGTTTAGTCTGGTCGTATAGCCGGGTCAATGCCTGGATTCGTTACAATCGTGTCCACAATGCGGTGGTACACCCGGCTGCTGATAAAATTGCTCGTTCTTCGAGGTTATCCCAAAAATGGCCGAGGAGCTCAGTGACGGTTTCGGCCGGCGGCCAGTTCCCCCCCTGATCGACTGTAGTAAGGCACATGCCTCAACCAAAAGGGCCGGGCCATGAGCTTGTTGATAAGAGGAAGAGGCATCCGGCACCTGTCGGAGATGCCAGACATTCAGAAGAACGACTGCTTCAGGAAGGCGGAAGCGAGGACGAAGTTCGGTGCAGAACGTGCGGGGTGGGATCTTCTGCGGGTGGAGTGTTTTTTGATACCATCGCTGTTCTCTGTGAGAGATGTTGCAGTTTTGTATTGAGCGACCACCTCGCGGTCCAAACAGCGTGCAGTTGCCGCAAGCATTTTGACGAAAGACGGACGCCTAAGGGAAGGTTGTGCGAATGTAGGGCACGCCTGCCCTTCTTACCTTTGGCCGTGACTTACTCGAACAAAATGAAATTGAACGTGCCCGCAGCGTTGTTCCGAAAACACCAGTGCCCCGCCCGCTGTAGTTCTAACATTGGGACTATAGGCCGGCGCATACAGTGTTGTGCCGAGCGATTCGAGCACCACTGAACTAATGACTTTTCCATTTAAGATGACTTAAATGTGACACAAGATGTTGTGCCGAGTTAATAGAGCACCATCTGTTTTATTGGCTTGACCGGACACTTTTACTTAAGCTGATCTGCCCTAACCTTCGACCGGCGGCTGGTCTTACAAGTCAACTAACAGCAGACTTGTAACTTCAATTCTCTCTAGCTAGCTACTGATACCTCTCCAGTCCACCCAATTCGCTTCCCTGCTGCTACCACAGAAGCGGGCAGGCCTACCATTGTCTGTGGAACCTGGCCAATAAAACCACACATGGGAGGCCGTAATCCGACCGGTATGGGATCTGTACCCGGCAAGGAACTGAATGGGCTGGGCCCATCCTCTCCAGGATAATAATGGTTCCCCTGAGCCGTGGTGCGTTGGTTAAACAACAGTCCAAATACAACTACTGGGGGATCACATACAAGCTTGCAGCCTTGGAGGTACCTTGCTACCACAGAAGTGCAGTCGAAATACTACCAGCAACACCAACTACATCTTATCAGAAAATGTCTGTGAGAAACAGATGTTGACAACTTAATTCAAAAGAAGAACACAATTCCCTTGCCCACAAATTCCAATTACATTGTCAGAACAAATAAAAACAACAAAAATTCCATCTAAGTTAGCAAAGGGTAATTAAATAGACCTGTAGGCCGAACCCGAAAACATTACGGTTTAATATTAAAACTGCACGCGCCTAACAGGCGTGCGGCCCCCCTTAGTTACGGTCAAGGTGAAGGGGTCAGTTAGCCGGGTTCAAGGTCAGGGGTTGCGCACCGGGTAGTAAAAGTTAGTGGTTGGCAAAGATTCATGCAATAGGCCCAACATTACTGTAAAACAGCACCGCGCCGTAAAAAGGCGTGCGGTCGCCCTTAGTTACGGTCAAGTGAGGGGTCAGTTAGCCGGGGCAAGGTCAGGGGTTGCGCCGGTAAAGGTTGTGGTTAGGACTAGATTCATGCAATAGGCCCAACATACGGAAAACAGCACGCGCTTAAACAGGCGTGCGGTCGCCCTTAGTTACCGTCAAATCAGGGGTCAGTTAGGCCGGGGGTCAAGGCCAGGGGTTGGGACCGGGTCAAATGTTAGTGGTTATGCCAACATTACTTTAAAACAGCACGCGCCTTAACAGGCGTTGCGGGTAGCGCCCCTTATTTACCGTCAAGGGAGGGGTCAGTTAGCGGGGTCAAGTCAGGGGTTCACTTGCCCGGGTCAAGATCCAGAGGTTTGTGACCGGTGTTAGAGGTCAGGGGTGAGGAGTTGGACCCAAGTATATTGTAGGCCGAACATGTGCGGTAGTCTTAGCAAATTCATTCCCCAGAAATGACCCGGTAGAGTTATAATAAATTTGGCTATCCTACCGGGTTCCGCAAAAACTATTTAGGATTGGGTGTTTTAAGGTTCATATCTAATGTTTTAAAGGGTGCGTATCATGCCTAGTTTATGACAGCAAACTCGCAACAGTAAGTTCAGGTTTAGTACTGGGCCATCGTTATGAAGTTGCTCTAAGGATAGAGTATGGTTTTTTTTTTTCGCGACCGAAACGTATTATATAGGGGGTTTGGCCTCTAGGACATTTTCAAAAATGAACCTAAGTCCAGAAAAAAAGGAAAAAAAAAACTAAGTCCAGAGTTCAGAAAAAAAACTAAGTCCAGAGCGGACCGCTTCCTTGGATAGCGGAAAGTCGCCCTAATCTTTTAGTGATCTTTCGGTGATTTGAAAAGTCCCAACCCAACACTAGCCGGGCTACGGCAGTGAATGAAAAGTCACCTAGCCGTGGCCCCGGCAGGTAGACTTTAAAAAGAACAAAGTCCAGAGCGGACGGACCGCTTCCTTGGTAGCGGAAAGTCGCCTAGATCCTTTTAGTATCTTTCAGTGAAACGTCACCTAGGCGGGCTACGCAGTGAAAAGTCACCTTGCCGGGCCACGGCAGGGTAGACTTTTCAAAAATGAACTAGTCCAGAGCGGACCGCTTCCTTGGTCAGGGGAGAAGTCGCCCTAGATCTTTAGTGAATCTTTCAGTGGAAAAGTCACCTTGCCGGGCCACGGCGGTAGGACTTTTCAAAAAATGAACTAAGTCCAGAACGGACCGTGCCTTGGTCAGCGGAAAATCACCCTAGATCTTTCTAGTGAAAAGTCACCTAGCGGGCTACGGCCAGTGAAAAGTAACCTTGCCGGGCCACGAGCAGGTAGACTTTTCAAAAATGAACTAAGCCAGAGCGACCGCTGCCTGGTCAGGGTACAATCGTTTAGATTATTAACCCAAACTCTTGGGGAAAAGGCACGTGCGGGCCACGGCAGCGAGATTTTTACAGTAGCGGACCACTTCATTTGGTCAGCTGAAAATCACTTTAGATCACTTAAGCGAACTTGGGTGGGGAAAACAAAATCTAAGTCCCAGAGTTCAGAAAAAAAAACTAAGTCAAGAGCGTACCGCCTTCCTTGGTCTTCACCGGGAAGGGCCGGTGGACTTTAGAGGAGCGGTCTCGATGAAGAATGCTATAGTTCAAAAAAAACGACTAAGTACCAAAAATTTCTAATCAGGGGTAGGGGGCGCCCTACTCGAAAACTCAAATAGTCAGGTTCCATCGACGTGGATATTTTCCAAAGATTGGAGTTAGGTACGTAGGGATATACAATTTTGACACAATGTTTTTCCAATACAGAATTTCATGGAGAATTTGAACATCAGGGGTCATTTTAAAGTGTGTTCTTGGGGGTTTTAATAACGGGGGCACAAAATTTGTACAGGGGTAAACATAAAAGTGTTTAAATTATTTTAAAAATTTATACAGTTTGTTCGGCTGCTATAAGGGTTCTAAAAAGGTATAGTTGCCATATTTCGGCCTATTGTTTTAGTACAATAGGCTCAAGAAAGTTCAAGGTCATTATTTATAGAATGGTCCGATTTATTTGAAAAATGGTTTTAAATCGTTCATTGGGTTTACTAAATAAGAAAATGATTATAATTCTGTTGTGTCACCTTTCAAAGTGAGAATATTTAGAGATCTGACTGGTGGTCTCCCATATAACACTGTGGACCACGGCAATATTTGCCCTCTTAATTCATTGACAAAACGTCATGAAAAGCGACCTTTAATTTTCGGCTCTGTACAGTAGAGAACAATTTGGCACCATTTTAGAACAAAACGATTGATGAATCTGAAATTTTACCCCAGTGTGACTAGAACCCGTTTTACTCTTGTTACTATGACACGCAGGTAGGGCAAAACTATACCTCTTCTGTAATAAAAGATACTGCACATGATGGTATACTTTAAAACACAGTTTTCCCCTTGTGATATTTTCCCCTGTATAAACCAGTTGTAAAAACCTTGCCCCCCGAAAATCATCAGCCATGAACACATTTAAAAAAAATGCCATTATTTTAATGCACTTTTTTGGAAATCCTCATTACAATTTTGATTTAGAAAAAACCTTGGTTGCCAAGCTTGTATATGAAATTTTCAACAAAAATACAGTTCCACATGTATATTTAAGCAGTCCGTTGATTCAATGCACTCATATCGATTTAAAGACGCTGTTAATCAGCAAATCCCTGTAATATTCCTTTGGAACCTCCCCTAATATTTCCCTGTATTTCTATTCTTTTGAACATTACGGTAATATATTTTTGTAAATGTACGTTCAGGTTTTCGCTGGGCCTATCTTATTGAATACCGTGTGTCCCAAAAAAAACGCAACACTTGGTGACAGGCGCCATAAGTTTTGAACAAAAGCATGTGACTACTTATTCTTTGTTGTAAGGTAAGATGGGACTGTTAGCTAGTATTCCTGAAAAGTTCACAAAGATAGAGTCAATACTTTTTTAAGATATTAGGCTACCCTCGCCCAAAAATGGAAAGAGAAAAGGTTTTAGAGGGCACCAGCCTCTCTCTCTCTCTCTCTCTCTAGCAATGGACTTTGACCTTTAGTATGAGTAAGGGTATTTTCAGCTATAGAAAATGTTAGCTAGAGGCTGCCTTAAATTAGTCTGTACAAACATATATATTGTACATGTCTGTTCCATAGTCAATACCAAGGAACTACCCAGAATTTGCTCTATCAATGTTAGTAGTTGAATTAAAAAAATACTATTAAGATGACTGACGAGGGGCTGAGGAGATAAAAATGTCTCTCTGTTCTCCTTTTGATATGATCTTATCTTTTATTTGTTTTCACGATTGTTTTGCAGAGTACAAACTACAACTTTGAAGATAAATAAAAGAAATTATCACAAAGCCATCATAGATAAAGAAACAATGACCCTAACATTCTCATCTTGAAGGCAAAGTTCACTGAAGTGATATGACAGGGGACTTTACTCTAACTTTGGGAACTGATGAGATCTATCAATGATAATAAGGTTATCATTACACTATGCTGATTTATTTATGGTTTAGAGAACAAGCACTAGACTTAATGCATGGTGTATGCTAGAGTGAGCTACCGATAGCAATGGACCCTATACTACATGTAAACTGTTCATCAACTAGGACGCTGAATATTGGATAGAGTTGTGGAAAGAACCATGCTTTAAACAGGTAAAGAGAACTTCGAAAAGATTATCAGGTTCTGCAATGTATAGCACTGAGGTTGATAACTTAGAATTCAAGAAGTACATAAATTATATGTTTAATGGACTTGATTGAAAACCAAATGTTCCTTTCAGTTTAATCATGAAACCAGACATAAATCATGGTTTTTTATTATAATGGTTAAGGTATAACTGGACAGCACATAACTGCATGCAAAATATTCTCCCTCAGAACATTCTCTTCATCATGGCTTCCATGATTATTATTTTTTTCTATTATGTTATTTTCTTTGCAGAAATAAACGATCAAAAAACAAAATGGCAACTTCATATCCCTCGATAGATAATGTTGAATTCAAAGATATTGAATTTCACGAAAAGATTGGTCAAGGTGGATTTGGGTCAGTCAGCCGTGTAACCTTCAAGCAGCCTTATAAGGGACATAAAGAAGCTGCAGCAAAGAGTCTATTTGAACTAGGAGAAAAGGAAGTTCAAGTTATGAGCCAACTTGAGCATCCTAACATAGTGGAATTGATAGGGTTTTCTCAAGCAGGGCCTATTTATTTTATTATAATGGAGTATGCATCACAGGGATCCCTGCATTATTATTTATCAGACCATTCGAAACCCTTACCATATGAGTTGAAGAAGAAATGGATAAAGGAATCAGCACTAGCCATAGGATATCTTCACTCAATGAACTTTTTGCACAGGGATATTAAGCCACAAAATTGTCTTCTCTTTCAAGACAACCTCTTGAAACTGTGTGACTTTGGTCTAGCTCGTGAAATTGATCGCTCACAAACAACGTCTACTGCAAAAGGAACCTATCGCTACATGGCACCAGAAATACACAGGGGAAATGAACAAGGGCGAGCTATCTATTCAAAGCCAGCAGATATCTATGCCTATGGCATGTTAGTGTTAGAGATATGTACAAGGAAACCACCGTTTGATGGGATGGAATGGCAGACAGTAGTCTTTGTAGTAGCTACCGGTACAAAGCCAACCATACCTGAAGACTGCCCTCAAGATCTATCACATTTGATACGACAATGCTGGAATACTGACCCCAAGAGACGGCCTACTATTGCAGCAATTACCGAAATTTTGAAACCTGGACCAACATCAACTGTTACAGGTATTGTAATTGAAAAGCACATGGGGGGGTAGCCAAGAATTTGTTTCCAGTGGTTTAAAATGCATTGGGTGTTACTTTTTGAAAAATGATCGGTAGCGTAACTGGTGCTCTAAAGTAGACAAAAATATACCTTTCTAAAAAGGATCCATTTTTACACTATTACCAAAAAAATCAATGAGCTTATCACCCGTATTAAGGGTAAAACCTCTTGTCTACCCATTTCAATGTTATTCAAACAAGACCTGTTTTTAAATGTTTATGAAAGAAAGAAGTCAATTCATCATTTGCCCCTTTAATTAACCAAAAATATACTGACCAGTTTACCACAGTGACTGCTATCCAGTGTATACTCGATTCATCTGATATGTGACCCCGTACCATTCTTGCGGAGGTGAAAAATTCAATGAGGCGCAGGGACTTCTGTTAATCATGTTATTATGAGCAATGTTAAGGCCTGAAATACACTATATTGCGTTTCCATACATAAATTATATTCTATTTAGTGGCAGGTAAGTGAGTTAAATGACCGCAATGTCCTCCAAAATAATCCGGTGTGGCACGTGCATTTGAATTCTTTCATTTTCCCTCTCCGACTTATTGGACACAACTAAATTCCTTGGCCTACTAATTGACTCTAATATTTCCTGGAATTCCCAAACACAGCATGTATCTAAAATAGTTTCCAAATACATTGGTGTGATTGGTAAGGTACGTCCTTATCTTCCCCATCATTCTCTTAAGACTCTTTACAATTCTCTAATTCTTCCATATTTGTCATATGATGCAATGATCTGGGCTGATCCTAACAACTCTAGTCTTGAATCTGTCTTTCTTCAAAAACGCGTCATCCGTACTTGTACTAATTCCCTCTGGCTTGCCCACACTGATCCCCTTTTCATCTCCTTTTCTACTTTTAAAGTGCGCGACATCTACCAACTTCAACTTGCCTCTTTTATGTACCAGTATCACCACCATCTTCTTCCACCGGATCTTATCTCTGAAGACTTCTTTAACGTCGACACTCCTTCTCACAACTATGATACCAGGCATGCTAATGGCCTCTTCATTACACCTACCAACACTGTTCTTGCCAGTAATACCTCTAAATCTCAAGGCCCTAAGCTATGGATGCAATTACCCTCTGAACTCCAGAATTCCCCCTCACTATCATCCTTTAAAAGCAAGTTTAAAAAAGTCTCTTGTCAAGCTGTATGATGACATGCCTTCTTTAATATGTTAATCTTCTCTCTTTCCCCTCTTCTCTTTGTATCTTCTCTTAGCTTATTATTTCATTTATAACTACTCTTAAGTCAGACACCATCTTTGTCCTTGTTTGTCCTGTCCTGTATATTTTGTCTCGTCTCTGCCCCCTCCCCCATATTTTTTTTCGTATTTAAAGCGGCACTGGCACATTTTCACAAAATATGAAATTTCTTCAATTTGCTCTCAAATGATAGTCAAGGCCATTGGAAGAACAGAGATGTATTTTACAAATAAAAATAACATACCCCAAAACAAATAGGGACATTGATATGAGGATAAAGACATCCAGGTAATTTGTAGGCCAACTTGTAAGTTTTCCATAACTTTAATCAATAAATGTGTATATTTCATGAATGTTTTTGACTCGTACTCACTGATATTAAAACCACAAAGGT
>JAMKCH010041811.1:0-13090 GCA_023653785.1 Ophioderma brevispina
AGATAGTAATAAATAATTTAAAAATGACAGGTGGCAGGGGTGTTTTGGGTCAAATAATCACGTTTTTGAGCTAAAAACTTTAAAAAATCAAGATTTGTTAATTTCTTAGAAAAACAAATTTAATCATGATGCAATACTATCAATCTATGACATTTATATTATAAATTTATACAATATATAAATGGTCTAGAACTTTAGCCCCCAAATCACCCCTTTTCCTAAAAAAACATATTTTTTACCACATGGCACCACAACGAGTATTACCTGAACCCTTTAAGCAATGTATAAAACCTATATTAATAACAAAAAGGATACTATAAAAAAATTTAATATTTTTACTTTAAAAAAATTAAAACAATTTCGCTTAATTTGCAGCCCAAAATGCATTTTCGGCCTAGAAATCATCCCTGCCACCAAATATTTCAACCACAACCATCATTTTCTTAAATCTCATATATTTATCCTTTAAATAAAGGTGGTTGTGTTTTGTTGTACCGAGAGCGGGGTAACTCGAAAACTAGAGCACTTTTTACAGCTCCGCCGCTCCGTTAAGTCCTTTGTTTCCAAAATGTAATATTGCTCAAGTTTCCGTGTGGACTGAGGTGTAGTAGGTAAAGAAAAACCCTATCAAAAAGCTTTTTTCGCCAAAACCAACCATTTGATAAGGAGACCATCTCGTCGACTTACATCTTCTGATTTGTGCAGGAAATATAATATTGTCAGGGAAAAAGCCCTCAAAATGTAGAATTTAGCTGTTAGTCGTATAAAACGTTCCAATTTATAATAAAAGCATCGTGTGTATTTGGTTTAAAGGAGAACCTGTATCAAGAATAAATTAAACAATATACGCTATAAAAATAATTATTGAACAGGTATGGAGTGGTTTCATGGGAAAACGGAATTATACTAACCATAAAACGAATTAAAAGCATTTTGTCTGACCATGCGCTATTTGAAATTCGCGCTACTGTATATGGGATATGCATTTTTGTTATGCGATACGGACGGCACAGTAGCGTCATACATCTTCACACATTATGCTTTCATAATGTGTATTTCCTATGGCATGTATGACCTAAACGTGCCGTTCGTATCGCATAATACGTTATACACTAGCACGAATTTTAAATAGCACATGGTCAGACTAGATGGTTTTAATTCCTTGTTAGGGTTATATAATTCCGTTTTTCTATGAAACCACTCGATATGTGGTCAATAATTATTTTATAGTGTATATTGTTTAATATTATTCGTTGTACGGGTTCTCCTTTAACAATATTTTCAGTTCAGGAAGTATAAATATAATCTACCGGAAAACGTCCTACCCTTAAGAGAATTATGCGTCTGATTTTTTTCCACTTCCAAGGCGAGTACTTCATCATCATCATCATCATCATCATCATCATCATCATCATCATCATCATCATCATCATCATCATCACCTCGATTCTTACTATCCTTACTTTTAAAATAATAAGAATGGTTAAATGGTTTCACGGACCTTCTTATCTATGGTCTCAATCTGATGCCAATGATATGCTAACGGATCTGGCAGAAAGGTAGTGTGTTCTTAACGAAATAAAGATCCAACAAGAAAACAATGCTACCTCCATTTTTTTTTTGCGGTGATCGTCAGATTTTCCTCTAGGGACGTTAGGGGTAATTATCGATAGTGAACGTTTCCAGTGATTCTAAGGTGGTTTTCCACGTTTGGTTATGCCAAAAATAACGCAAGCGGTAAGACCATTTGTGTGGATTTTGCTTTTTGTTTTGTTTATATTTTTTAATTGGGTATTTTTTGGAAATTAATCTTTTTGACAGTGAGAAAATCGAAAATGCATTTCTTTCACAAAGGAGAAAAAGCATACAGACTTGTGCATTAAAGCCGACCGGCTAGTTCCTGTAAAAGGAATATATTGTTGGCCAAAATACCAATTGGTATACCGTATACATGTAGGTATTCTGATTTGTTTCCAAAATGCCTTCAGTACAATAATTATTGCTACACTGCATGTGAAAGACTTCATTTCTCGCTCAACCTTATTCTGAAAATAGATGCATTTTCAAAACTAAACTATTTCTAAGGTTGCACCTTTACCACTGCATGCTCGAAACACTTATTTTTAAAAAACATTCTTCATGATTCTTCCAGCGCTACACCTGGAGCGTGGGCGGCATATACACGCAATCCCATAATACTGGGCATAAATTACCCAGTGCATGTTATACCCTGTCTAAATGTGTAGAAGTTCTGGCTATTGTAATATTAAGCTACATTGCACTTCTAAGCCGATTTCACATTTTCTTTTCGACGTAAGATACGGTGCAAGTACAACATCAGCGCTGGCTAGTGGAGTCAACTTTAATGTCGTTTATCACAAACTATCTGGGTCGCTAGGTATTTATGGGTTTGTGTGTGTGTAGTCTCAATATTCTGTCACTGTTGTAACGGGGACGATGTACCATATATGTATTAGTTCGCTTCCAGGATATACCATCCTTAATTAGGAATGCTAATTTTGTTCAAATATCCCAAAGTGACCGTTGGAGAAACCAAGCTTGTAATGCTTATGGATCTCACGTCTTTAGAATCACTTCCTTTCGTTTCCATTCTTACTTAAATTACAAACCGCCTTTGCAGTAATAATATCCTTGTTATAAATGTCTTCATGATTGCTACAAAACCTATGAAAGAGACTGAATGTGTTCCTGTTTTGAATCTATGGAATGGGTTTTCTTTTCATTTCCATTGATAAACCCAGGAGTACAATGGTTTTGGGGTGTAATAATAATTATAATATGGGCTGTTTGATTTAGAGTGTTCGTGGTGCGCATGTGCTCAGAGCGCTAGCTCTGTACGCCATGGCGCGAGTTCCAGGTTTTTTTTGATAGATATTACTTTTGCGGGGAATTCCCCTGGCAGTTTGAGTTATGCACAGGTATTTAACAGAAGCTTACTGATGTGAACTTCTTATTTTTGTCTTAATTTATCATGCTATTAATAGTATCTTTTGAAAAGGTTTAAGAGATGATTGTTTAATGTCATGGGACCGAGACTGCCATAGTCAATGCATGTGCATTTTCACAAATTACCGTTTGGAAATCCCCAATGCCCAATCGAGCATATCGTCCGACCCGCCTGTCCAAAACCACATTACATAGGTCTCACATCTGATCGATTACGCTGTGACAACAGAGATACAGAATGCTTGGTGCTTGCCGTATTGTCTTATAAACGGTAACGAGATAATTAGTTTGGTGTCACGTGTCCCTCTACGGTCACTTGTCAGGTACAGATACCGTGTCTCGTCGGGGCGACCGTATAATATAAATCCGACATGTTAAATTAAGGTCTGTACATATGACCCGCTGCCCAAAGTGCTATTATTTTTTTCCAAAACATGTCGTTCACCATACAAATTTACCTTTCCTGAAAAGATCAAAAAACCGACGTACGATTACGATAATCGGTTGTTTTTTTCCAATTTAGTGATACGTACGTCAATTTTTACCTGAATGGTCCCCCGAAGCAAATAATAAACCAATCTATGCCGTGACTTCATCAAATCTTTATTTTTTCCAAAATTGGGCCAGTTATTCGCATAATAAAATTCCTTTTAAGATTCAACATCTTAATATTTGTTCTTCTCTAATAATTAATATTCAATTGTCCCCAGATAAATGTGAAAAAGATGGTCCATAAGTCTACAACTGAAAACAAAGTCAGCGTCTAAAAACCCTTACCCGTGGACTGAATGCGCAACGGATCCCCGTGTTAGTTTTGGCAGGCTTACAGCCACTTGCGCGCTCGGGCTGCGGTGTTTGCGTCTAGCGGATTTATTACCGGATGGAATAAGTAAATTAACCCACGTCCTGTGACCGTATGTTTTGTGACATGTTTACAAAGAAGCGGTTGTAGTCTGATTACATTATTAATGGAAGAATACTTGCTTACACGGTGTCAATGTACGGGTTATGAATGATCTATTAATGAACAAGACCAAACACTGTAACATTGTAACTGTAACATTATCAACAGACTTTGAAATGTAGTATTGCAGCTAATATAGACTTAAGTTGAAGACTTGGCGTTTAAACAAACACTACAGTTATTTGTATGTCTTTGGGGTGTTCTGCGACTCGCGGTATCACGGAACCGGCAGAAACTTGCCATTCGTTAATTCCTTTTGAAAACGAACGTAAACTAAGTTTAAGCACTCACACACGATCCCTGTTTAGGTAGCCGTCGGCCTAATACTTTCGTATTCAAACCAAAGTAAAACTTTAATAAAAATAAACTTCATAATCAACATACTATCTTCCACTTGCTTATTATAATTTACAGCCTTGCGATATTCAATATCAATAGCTTTTCACTCTTTGATTTTTACAACTCTAGGGGTTGTTTTTTTTCAGTTTACGATCAACAATTCGTTATCAATCGAGCAGTGAGTGCACGAAAATATTCAAGATGTTGTTAAACCTAACTTAATACAGAAGTATACTTTTCGATAGAAGCCAGCACCTAATTCACCAGAATTATGTCATGTTGCGAATTTGATGTGTCAAGAGCGGTCAAGTTAAATGTGTAAAGTCAAAGTAAACTTGTCTAAAAGGTGCGTTCAATGGCGAGTTAGAGGTCCTTGATCTCCTTAATCCGACAAATGCGGCGTGAGACTTAAATACTATTTATTAATGCTGAAATCTGTCTAGAGCTGGACATCAAATATCACATTGAGGAGACTGCCTCTGGAAAATGAGAATCTTGATGACAGTGTGGCAAGGTGAGCATTGAAAAGTGGTCCAAGAGGCATTGAGTGAGTATATTGGAATTCCAAGAGGGAAGAGATAGAAACATGATCAAATGTACAGATATCTAGCTATCAGAAAACAAATTAGAAATGTCAGCAAAATGAACATTTAAATACTAATATATTCTCTTTAATTGTACTGACACTGGGGGGTAGAATGAGCAAATATATGACCCACAAATTAAGTACTGAGCAAAACATTGCATGACCACAAAGACGAGGTCTGACGACGTTAGACACCTTCGTGACAAGGTGTTTAGCTTTCCTCCACCCTTGTCTGTTTCTATGTATGTGGTCCCTGCGACCTGTAAGCTGACGTTTTGCTTATTTTCATTTCAGGTCTTGTAAAGCGTATGTAAGTCTCAGCCGTATTTAAATACCACTCCGTTATTTTAAAGTCATTCATGCGAATCAATACCGACCATCACTGTGGGAAAAAGATCTAATAAAGTATCATTAATATATCTGTGCACATTCTAATAATGTGACTTCTCAGCAATTTCACAAATCCTGTTTTGATTTCAATTTATCTATACAATCATATCGGTAAAACAACACCATGCTTTGGGACTCACAACAGTTATTGGCACCCGTCGAGATGCTCAAGGGACGTAATATGAATTCATTACTTTGACTAAGACGTTTGGATTACGCTCAAAAGCTTCTTTTTTATCATCTTCATCCTTAGAGTCGTATCCTATATCTTCAGTGTAGCTGTCAAGTACTATGTTAAGATGAGCCGAGATGCACACGTCGTTTGAGGTCGTTCGCTTTTCAACCAAATGGCCTGAATGGATTTTACAAACACTTGCTCTTGAATGTGCATGAATCTTCACAAATGTCAGACAACAGACTCTGTTTACCATCAATGCCCGGGGAAGAATACACCGGAGAGACTGGTACAGTCCGAGCGTGTGACCTGATTCGTAACCAAAGTTACTTTTTGATGTGCATTTTTTTATGATCGACGGCCTAGACATTCTATCGCAAGAAACGAAGTGCGTTCACGGTTCGTTTGCCAATTCAAATAAACCTTGGAAACGGATATAGAGACATGGAGAAGGGAGGGAGGAGAGGGAGAGGAGAGAGAGAGAGAGTGAGGGAGCGAGAGAGAGAGGAGAGATTCGATTTTATCAAGGGTCATATCGATTCCAAACTTGAGAATCAAAATAGATGCCAGGATTGCCCCAAACGGGGTTTGAACAGTGGACCATTTGCGCTCAAAAGAAAGCCAAAAGATCCTATTAAGTACAGTTGTCTCTCGAGCATTTGATACCTTCTTTCTTTCTTTTTGTTTTTTCTCCCTTCTTTTTCAGAAGTCTTTCACTTTATGTTTTAATATCGCTTTTCGCCATATGCTCCTTTTTTTTTTATATAATATTTTCACTTTCTCTGTCGCTTTTTCAAATCTATAACCATTTTGTACCCTCCTATATTTTTGCAACCCTACCAATAAATTTGTGATATCCAAGATATCAAAATAATTTTTTTTTGTACGTGTAATGTTTCGTATAGAGACGTCATATTTGTAATATAGCTTGGTACTGTGTTGATACCAACAAACGGTTTGTATAGCAGTGTTTTCGTTAACCATAGGCATATAATTTTTATGTTTGAATTCTAATCAATTCGTTTGTAATACGTAGGCCCGTGTATAAAGTTTCCAAATGCATAATTAAATGTTTGAAGACCATTAATAAATATTACTTCATTATAGATAACCCAGATCCTGGCCGAAGGCTATCTCTCCTTCACCTTCTTGGTATATCATCATCACATACGGGCTGATGCAGTCACTCTGAGTTCACGGATTCGCAAAGTAGCGGGTGGATATGGTCCCCCCCCCCCAAATATGCCCTGGCCGTAAGTTGAGTATACAACAATGTTTTTGCTTAAAATGCGAGATTAGGGTGGTGTAGCATAAGAATAGGGGCCCGGGTGCCACTGGGCATCCTTGGGCTTTTGAGGAAATCCAAGATGGCGTCGCCATAAATGAAAATTATCATTCCCCTATATTATCAAAACTATGGAGTACTAGCTAATACGAGTAGGATCCAATTAACAAGTTTATGGCACTTGTAAACATTAAGTCACACTTCAATTCAAAATGGAAGGGCCAAATCTAATCAATTTAAAATATGCCTATAACAGCAATACCTGCGATAAAAAATAAACATAACGTTTACTGAGATTATGGTGTTAGATACATAAAATGTATCTATGATAATTTAAAGTTGTTAAACATGAACGTCAATCAATATGGCAGCCATAAACGTAACGTGAATATCTTCAAAAAACAATTGACACAAATTCTTTAAAATACCTTCAAGATTAAAATATTGTGTCAATGAAACAATTAGAAATGTTAAATCTTAAAAAAAAAAAAAAAAAAAAAAAAAAAACAAAAAGTGTCAAATTATAAATTGAGTGCAATATGTGTGAAAAAATGTATTCTATGGTATTGGAAACCTTTGCAACCATATGGTTTTATTCGATTTTGGCGCATTCAAATCAATTGAACAGTATGTTGTAATTGGTAGGATCAAAGGGACATTTCTATGTCATTGGCACATTGATTTCATTTGACGGTTGTAATACTTAAAATGTGTCAAGTATTTTTTGAAGTGTTTTTTTCTTTTTTTTTTTTTTTTCACGTTTGTTTGGCTGCCATATTTGATTGAAGCCCATGTTACATTTTAAAAAAGGTATCAGAAAACTACATTATTGTGTCTAACAACATAAACCTAAGTAGATCAAGTATAGTAACTCCATAGTTTGATAATATAGGGTTTGAATATATAATTATCTTTAATGGCGACGCCATCTGGATTTCTCAAAATGCCCAAGGTTGCCCAGGTGGCACCCGGAAGTTTCTTATGTTTAACGTAGGACTCGCTTACTCTTGGTGGCCTATGGAACACTAACAATCTTGACTAATAATGAAGCTCAACCTGAATGTTTTGGTTAGCTTATAACTGTGTAAATGTCGTTGGCCGAAGTTGGGATGGTTTGGGGTAACTTTACATAATGCGTTGATCGTTTTCTCACACTGAAAGAATAATAAACAAATGATTAGAATTTATAATTTTAATAAAAAGTCTACCATTGATTGATGCCATGGAGGATGGCGCAAGTCAAGAGAATCGAAATTATTTTAAGACACACTGTATGTAAAAACACATGATTACTCTTCACAAATTAGGGCAGAAATGCTATAACAAAATCAGGAGAGACATTCCTTTTGTGTTCCAATTTGCTGTATAAAGAATACTCATCTTTAATATTTCTTTGACTCCCACAAAGAAAATGTCAATCTATATTCTTGTACTAGAAAACGGAAAAGCAGTTTTGAAATATTTCAAAAGAATAAGTAATTGGTTATGGAACTCTTTTGATGGATGGTATACATTCGAAAACCGTGTTGGTCTTGCGGTTTTAAAGTAGATTATTACTGGAATTGTATACATTAATGTTTGAGAAACATTAATAAATCACATTTTTGAAGGATGGGATGAAAACTGGTGTATCACAATACCACAATAGCTCATTCAATATTTGATAAACCTCAATAAAATATGCTACTTATTATAGATAAATCCGTAGCCCCAAAAGGCAGAGAATATCGCACCTCTTGGTTGTGTGATCGTAATCAAACGGGCGTATCACTCCGCATTTTGAGTTCACGTACGAACGAAATGCAACTGGAGCGTTACAAATGGATGGGAATACAGGTATGATTAAGAAATCAGACTTGAGATATTAAAAGCACAGGAGTCATAGCGTTTTGCAGCGTATTAAAGTGTATTATCTGAAAAATGGATCGATATCGCCTTGATCTAAACGGATACAGATAGCCAAGTCTAAAAGTATTTCGTAGTTATTGGAACAAAATATGCAACATTCAATAAATCGTTAAAGATTATACCATTCTAATTCCATTAAGCTCTTATACTTGAGGAAATCACTTTAGAATAAATTGACTAGCATTGTTTATCTATGGAAATTTGAAAATCTTTAATTTAATGAGCAATTCAAACAAATAAAACCTATCCGAAATTCTCACGAAGTTAACCGTGGGTTTATCTGGATCATTCGTAATTTGCTAGGGGTAAAGAGATATCTGAGACTAAATCGTCTTAACATGCTTAATTAAAGGGTACACATGGGCTTAGTGATTTCTCTTTTGCTATGTTATTTCAAACAATTACCAATATAAAAGTTCTACTTAAAACTATAACGTCATCGAAACTTCTTCGTTTATCTAAACTTGTATACGGATTAGAGTTTAAAAGTTTGCTCTTGATAGGAAACAAGACAAGGTAGCAACCCGTGAAATCTTGTCCAATCTAAAGGAGAAGATACATGCTAATAATTTATATAAAAAGAGCAACTTGATGGTAAATCATATTCACAATTGAACTAAAGTTATGAAGGAATCAGTTACCTATGGTGAAATGGTATCATGTAGTAAAAGTAGTAAAGTCGTAGTAGTGGTGGTGGGGCGTATGGTAGTAGTGTTTTTAATGATGCTGATGATGATGATGATGATGATGATGATGATGAGATGATGATGATGATGATGATGTGATGATGGTGATGGATGGTGGTGGTGGTGGTGATCATGATCATGATGATCAAGATGATTCATGTTAAGACGAAATTTGCATTATTCATGGTAGGTTAGAATAAGTTATAACTTCCGTGCTGTATGTGGCCAAATTCCTCTTAAGACAGCCGTCATACAAAATCTCGAATTTGCATAAAGTTGCCAAAATTAATTATTATATCATTTGTTATCCAAACGGAATTAAGCGCATACAAAGGAAGGAGATAGGGGGAAACGAGATTGCGCCATTACCGGACCTAGTAGAGTGAATAAACAAAAGCCATTTCCCCTAACCACCTACATAAGGTAGGAATTATAATAAGGGAAGTGAAGGTATGTCATCCTTAGGCTATATGAGCTCAAGAGCATTCCAATTATAATTAAGCTGACGGCAGGGAAAATCGCACAAGAATTCGCTTCATCGTTATAACTTGATATCACTCCAAACCGAATATAATGGTGAGGGTGATAGTGTGCCCTATTTCCCGCTATAAATACAGTAGTATTTTGGTTTTATTATAATCACCAATGACTCTGGGGACGGGGTGTAGGAAAATATTGGAACTAGTTCCTGAGGCAAATAGCACTTGTAAGGAATCAGCCAAGAAAGAGCTGATCTATGTTAATGATATTAAGGAGGTGTAATAATACCAAATATTTCAAAACAAAAGTTAAATAAATGAATTAAGAATAAATAATAAGAAGTAGCAGCAGTAGACATACTATTCGTTCAATGATATTCGAAATAACTTATCACCCATATCTTGCCATCTCTCTCTCTCTTACTTTCTTTCTGTCTATCTCTCTATCGCTCTTCTCACTATCTCTCTCTGGTACACTTTTGTTACGTGAAACTTGTCAAATTTATATATATTTGGAGGCTAGAGAATTTTTTGTTTTATAAACGTATACTCGTATATTAAGTTTGTATGACTTCGATTTATGAGATTAAGTGGAAATCTTAAATCTAATTTGAGAAAATAAACGAGATGTATAATACCCAAAGCTATTAAAATTTCTACAGTAGATGAGAAGGGAGTTAAGCGTACCTTAAGGGGTGATTTATTGGACATACAATGTTATCAAAAGAATGAAATCCTAGAAATCAATGGCTCGAATATCACCCATTACAGGACAATAATACTAGCACTTTTTGACCTAACTGTAGCGATAAAATCATTACCGCTTCTTCCACTAAAGGGCTAATGTATTCATAGCGCACCGATCAAGGTTACAAGTGTAAGGTAAATAGAAGAGATACATAGAGAGGTCGATTTCCATATTTCTAATTGACTTTGTGGAAACCCAATGTCAGCAATTACAAAAAAATTTTTTACTTATTATATTTTTTTACCTCCTGTTTAAAATTATGAGGTATAACCTGTTAATGCTATTTTAATTCTACGACTACTTCCAAGGCATCTGGCAAATTTCTGCAACCAATCGCGAACAATTGAGGTTAAATTTCGTTTACCACAATACATTCCTATGGCGTCCATATAACAACAAAAAAAGCTCGGGCATTATCTTTAAATAACATGTAGTTAACAAGGGGTTATTCAAGTAAATCAAGTAAAATCGTGTTTAACGCGTACACCAACATATGTGTCATTTTGCAAATACCTTACACCGTAAATTATTGCAATTTCTTTTTGGAGATATTGAAGTAAAATATGCTATTTAATGATTTTGTTTTGAAAAGCCTATTTTTCTCACCAAAATTATTCCCAGAGAAACGCATAGTAAGTCTCAACTTCCGGAATTGGGCTTAGATCATACTATAACGGTACTACAAACCAGAGTACTTTCCTAGAACTTGTTGTATCTTGTACAAATTGTCGAAGGAACTTGTATCCAACAAAAATCAACAATGCACTCATGCACAACCAAACTTTCAAGAGCCGACTATGGCCAGCCATAAAAGGCCATAACGATTGCTGCAACCTCTTGCGATAAAATAGCAACGCGTTGCGACATTTCGGCAAACGCGTTGCGACATTTCGGCAACGCGTTGCGACAGTTCAGCAACGCGTTGCGGTGCTCGGCCGATCAAAATGATTAATTTCTGTGACGTCTTGTTCAAAAAATTAGGACCCACACCGCGTTGCTAGATACGTTGCAAAACGCGTTGCAAACCTTCACGACGCGTTGCGACGTCTTCGCACGCGTTGCAAGCTTCGTCGCACTCATGCTAAGGTTAATAAGCCATAAGGAAACTACTGTTTGCCGCAACGCGTTGTTAGAAGTCACAACGCGTTGGCGACATTTTCGGCCCCGCGTTTGCGACATGTCAGCAACGCGTTTCGAGCATTTCAATCAACGCTGTTGCGGTGTCCGTCCAATCGAAATCATGAATTTCTTGTGACTTATTCAAATATAACTCTCACAGCACGCGGGTTGCGGACTTCACACGACGCGTTGCAAACCTTCACGACGCGTTGCGGCAATCTGTTATGACCCTTATGGCCTTTCACACACGCGTTTGTGAATTTTGCAACGCGTTGTGAAGCTCGCACGCGGTTGGTGATGGCTGGTCAACTTGTTTGGTTAAAGCCATAAGGGTCATAACGTTTGCCGCAACGCGTTGTGGATCTATTTTTTGAAATCGTCACAGAAATTCATGATTTTGATCGGCCGACGCCGCAACGCGTGCCGAATGTCGCAACGCGTTGCTACTTTTTCTTACACGCCGTTGCGGCAATACGTTATGACCCTTATGGCTTGTGGACCTTCGCAACGGCTTTGTTAAAGCTCACCCGCGTTGTGAACATCGCAACGCGTTGTGAGGCTTGAACGCGTTGTGAGTTTCCTCACACGCGTTGCTAGAATACTTTGCAACGCGTTGTGGGTCTATTTTTTTAAATACGCGTCCAGAAATTCATGATCGTGATTGGCCGACACCGCCACGCGTTGCTGAATGTCGCAACGCGTTCCGAAATGTCGCAACGCGTTGATACTTTCTCGCACGCTTTTGCGGCACTACGTTTATGCCGTTCTGGCTTGGCCATAGCCGACCAAGCCAAATTCAGCAAATCTGTCCACAAAGCAAGGATTTATAGAGAACTCAATTCTTCACCACCACCATCATTGGTTTGGGATGATCTATCAAAATGATCTATCACCAACACATTTTTTTTTCAGCAGTCCCGCCAAAGAAAGCTTTACAAATAATCTCCAGCAGCACTCATTAGTAGAGAACTTTGACAAAATTTCAATTACGCTCATTCACACCGCAGCGCATGTGTGGTGCGATGTACCGCTAGTTGGATATTTTTCAGATCCAATCATAAGACGATGAATGAATTGAGGCAAATTAATTGCCAACACTTTTCAGTACAAGTCAAGAACTAGGTCCATTTGGATTATTATTTGCCAGTCACTATGCATCTGTGGTTTAAATCCATTAGTAGCCCTTTACAGGGACATTAAAATGATTTCAGCTTTAGACAGCACGTTTCAAGAATTGCCATCATCGGTACTCACGCACGCCTGAATTTTAATCGTCTACCAAAACATAGCCATTAAAAACCACAATTTTCTAATTCATCATACGTAGCGTTTCGAGCATATAGGGTATCTGAGAAGGAGCGAGTTGTCTATAAAGACGTGCGCGATATCCTATGTAATGTATGTTCTAAAATGTCTCTAGTATTTTTGGAGGGTTTTCCCTATT
>JAMKCH010041812.1:0-13776 GCA_023653785.1 Ophioderma brevispina
ATCAAACGACAAATATTATATATCCCTTTACCCTTAAACCTTCAAAACCCACCTGACAAAAAATTACGGAACGGACCCCTGCCTTGAGTTAGTGAGAAATTGCTCCTAGATCCGACAACAAAAATACAGCTACCTTTTTGCGGTGATTGTCAGGTTTTCCTCTAGGGACATATACAATAGGTAAAATTCTAATTAAGTATCATATAAATTAGCCATCCCATTGCACTTGTTGATGATGGTCGGGGTAAAAAAATGTCTGGTCATGCAGTTGATCAGTGATCAGTGGTCACAGATAATTTTTAACACTTTGGGCTTTAATAATAATATTCACTTTGAAAATAAAATGTCTTCTATTTTTTGTAGATATTCGGCAATGGTTCTGTAGCGCAAACTGTTCTGAGCAAGTCGGCCAATGGCACATTTCTGTCCATCGATTGGGGATTTGGAGTTGGTTTACTGCTCGGGGTCTATTTCTCGGCAGGAATTTCAGGTAAAGTATAAACAACCCCCAGTGCCTGAATAGTATATTTTCATAAGGTGACACGATATGAGAAGTATTATTGGGTGGATGATAAATATTTAATCGAAGACAGATCGGATATTATTTATACAAAATGATATTAAATTACAGATTTGGGAAAGGTCAGTGTCGACAAGAAGCCATGCTAGAACCAGTTCTTAAACGGGCTGTAATGTAACCTGTATTATTCAGGAGGCAATTAGCAAAAAAACAATAACTAATCAGCTTTTCCTAACTTCTAGGCCTACTATAATAGTAGATTCAATCCATCGTGTCACCCCCAGTAGTTTCCGAAGGTAATGGACAGTGTACGAGGGGCATGTGCAGTGGGTGAAAACATAGGCGTAAATCCCGGGGGGGGGATGGGGGGGATATATCCCCCCAATATTTTAATGAGGGGGGATGGTCAATACGATCATCCCCCCAATGTTGATGCCCGTTCATGTGTTTTTGACCAAAAATAACCTCATATTTTACCATAATAGTTTAAAAATGGTAAATTTAAAAAAAAAAAAAAAAAAAAATTAAATTACAGATTTGGGAAAGGTCAGTGTCGACAAGAAGCCATGCTAGAACCAGTTCTTAAACGGGCTGTAATGTAACCTGTATTATTCAGGAGGCAATTAGCAAAAAAACAATAACTAATCAGCTTTTCCTAACTTCTAGGCCTACTATAGTAGATTCAATCCATCGTGTCACCCCCAGTACCTTTCCGAAGGTAATGGACAGTGTACGAGGGGCATGTGCAGTGGGTGAAAATTAAAATTCCACCCTAAATCTATTGATATACATAGTTCGATAACAGAGAAAAAACAATTCTTACTATGCTTAAAGCTCTACATTTATAACTTTCAAAACATTCTGAATAATCGTATTTGCTTCAGTGTTATTCAATGTAACAGGCGAGTTGAATGTTACTGACTTTTGAGCGCCCGTGTTTTGGATACGAAGGAACACTAAAGTCTTTGCACTCTCTGTAAAAATGATGTCAACATCAAAGGCCAGATTATCTCAGTTCTTTCATGAAACAGGTGAATCGGGCCACATTTTTCTGCCTCCTTTACAAACTAATTTTTCCTGCCCTTTTTCTGCCTCCTCTCCCAACTAATGACGCTATCAAAACTTTTCCTTAGTGTACAGATGGTTGGAATCTACTACTTTGCCATAGTATTGCTTTTAGTTCTATACGCCGCGTATCTACAGGGTGTCCCGCAATGACGAGTACCAATTGATGCCCAATTAAAAAAAAATCATCGTAAAAATCAATGACATTAGGTTAGTTCGTTTGTCTAATTTTGGCATGCTGTATGTAATCTTTTATAAGAAGTTCATGAAAATTGGACTAACCAAAGCCTTCCTTCTTCTCTGGTCAAACTCGCGCAAATGCACACGCAAAACAGCTTCCTGAACGCGTTGACGTCACTGACTCGAGGAAGGTCAATAGACTATTTGCACGATCCCCGAAATGCATCTCATTCGGTGCCATAGAAATAGACTGCGGAGAACCAGACGCCGCCGCCTCTTGTCAGGCTATGTGCCAAAAATGTGGGGTCTTCGTGTATGCTCGGGAAGGGATTCGTAACCATTCGTA
Source organism: Ophioderma brevispina (assembly GCA_023653785.1). Lineage (NCBI taxonomy): Eukaryota > Metazoa > Echinodermata > Ophiuroidea > Amphilepidida > Ophiodermatidae > Ophioderma > Ophioderma brevispina. The sequence continues at coordinate 2,112 of JAMKCH010041812.1, forward strand.
GATGTGCGCAATATTTTTTCATAGAGCGATCGTTGCGCCTACATATAGACGCGACCAAAGGTTACGCGGTCTTTGCGTCCAAACAACTATAGCGACCGATGCGACTACACAGAACCCAACTTTGCAATTTGAAGAGTGCCGCAAGACAACTTGATCTGTTTGAAAACACCTTCCCAGTACATTTCGAGGTTTATTGGACAAACAAGTATAAAGGAAAGGGCTAGAAAACCAATGTTTTGAACTTGGCTGCAAGGATCGTTTTGCATTTTTCTATGCAAGTATGAAAAAAAAAGAAACAGGAAAGGTCAGTGATTTAAATATTTATTTATTCTTCTTGAGATGACCATACTGATTTCTGTTGCAAATATGAAACGGAAAACGTCACAATGATCGTTTTCCTTTTTCCAATGTAAATATGAAAAGGAAAACAAATCAATTGTTATTTTTTTCTTTTTTTTCTGCATGTGTAGCAAGGTAGAACACGCTTTTTGTTTTTCATACTTGCTTAAACCAACAACAACAACAACAACAACCGGTTGACCTAAAGTCTTTCGGAGCGCGCTGTCAGGACAGATATACGCGATTAATAGGGAAGACGCAAAGGGTGCGTATCATGATGCGGCCACCAGACGCTCAGAAATAAACGCGTCTTACATTCGTTGTTTTCCGCTTCATCGCAAAACACGAGACCCTCCTTTTTGCCCCATGTGTGACAGAGCCGTTGTACAGGAAAGAATACGGCGTCCGGCTTCTCCGGTCTATTTCTATGGTTCGGTGCCCATTTCCATCCAGGAACTTTTACCAGCCTCAAGTCGGCTAAAAAACATACGGTTAGGAGCGTAACGAAAATATTAGAAAACTACCCTATCTGTGACGTTGCACTGTAGTTGTGTAATCGCCGTCAGGTGACGAGTAGGGCAAAGTTACGATCGAAAATATCACGTTTGTCGTGAATTTCAACACCAGTGCTTCGATTGTTTTTTGTTCCATAGATATTCTTCTACATTTTTGTAAGATTAACTTCACATGAAAAGGTACTTTGTATTGTAATTTTAGGCACTGTTCGGCGACGCGAACGAAATTTTTTTTTTTGTAATCATGACCTCTGGTACAAGTTCCCGGATGGAAATGGGCACCGAATGAGATGCATTTCGGGGATTGTGCAAATGGTATATGGATGGTATGGGCCTTTTATTGGCTCGAACAGCGAGTATGCGTATCATGTCAACGCATACGCGCTGTAGCCGTGGTTGTATCGTTTTATATCCAACAAAACCAATGAAATTGCGAAAACTAATTTTCCAAGTTTATTGTATTCCATCTTGCAGTTACTGTCCATTTTCCCTATTCACTGTGCACACAGTGCATTCAATAGGCCTATGACCTGTCATGCGTACTCTGTGCTTAACGCATAGGACATGAGAAAACTCACGTCGTTGCGAAAAAAAGTGCTCAAGGGATTTTCTTGGTAGAAGCTCTAATTGTAGAATATATTATCATCAATAACATATGTGAATTTTATTATGATAGAACATTCAGAAAAAATCCGAAAATGGTAAGTTTATAAAGAGTGGTATTTTGGTAGGGTATAATGCTAACTCTAAGGAAAAAATCAGTGATTGCTGGGCAGATTCAAGAGGGCGCCGTGGACAAACGGTTAGACCTGTACTCCTCGTAGAAGCTGACAACCGAGATAATCTTATTTTCTATAAGGTGGTGTAATTTGGTTGACATATGGTGCTTAAAAATATCCGAAACGACCATTTCTAACAAGGATTCTGACATGTGTAAAAACAGGCCTACTCGCCAATGTTCATGCACATAGTGTGTGGGTAATCGCTCATCCATAGCATGTCATTAATCAGTGATTGGATGGTGCCCTGTGAAGTGGGAATCATTTACATAAGGTCAAACTTATGAATGGATTCATGTCACAATGATTTGGTTGGGTGGGCAAAAGGTCGAGGCCCGTTTACAGTGGACACTAACTGCACTATGCACTATACAGTAAATTAATAGAACAATCCCATGATTGACCGTATTGAAACACTATAACATTCATATATTATCATTATGAAATATACGAAATTTGTTTCACTAAAATTAAGAAAATTAAGTGACAATTTGAATCAACATGACACCTGGTTAAGTTAATTATTAAATCAATGTTATTCATTAACAAAATGGAGATGTTTATGGTTTGCTAGTAAATTTGTGTCATCGGCAAATATTAAGAAAAAGAAAAAAATACGAAATCCATATACTTCAGATATAAAATTAAAAGTAGAGTACCTAAATTTTTAAAATATTTTAAAAATTTCCTAAGTGTTTAAGAATGGTCAATTCTATGGTAGGCCTTCAGGGCCATAACGAGAGCGGTGGTCGCGTTTTATAGGTAATTGAATCTACTAGTAATTAATATGATTTTTGGTTATGCGTGTCCTGTTTTGAATATGGTCGCATTATTAAAACATAAACGCTTCCGCGAATTTATGTTTAAATCGCTGACTTGGATACGGGTTATTAAGATCAAAACACCGGAACCTCACGCAGTTAAAGGTACCACCGAGAATATCGCATCATCTCGCCGGGCATCAGGTGTGCCCATATAATACAAGAAAGCCCTTATTTTTTTTGCATAATACTTCAAACATTCCCCATCTGTACATTTAAATCTTTTTAAAAAAAATTAAAAAAAAATTTTTAAAATAAAAAAATTTACAAAAAAGTTTATTCCTTGGTACCACATTTGTGAAATGTTTAATTTCGCATTTGCTAACAATACAAAATTCCGCCTTTATTGAGCCATAACAACAAAAGGACATCGCCGGATAAGGAATGAATGAGCCCTCTCCTAGTTTCATGAGAACGGTATTGAACTTGAACTTTTTGCATAATAAGCTACTTCTAACAGTTACCTTTAGCTGTTTTCAAACTCCCACTTTACTAAATTTCCCCAAAGTCTTTTTTATGTAAAGTTATAATACATGGTTTCAATGGTAATTAAAATTGCCATATTTGAAGCCTTTCCACCCCAAAACCAATGCCGCTGTTTGCAAGGATGTGCGCTATATTATTTAGCAACATCTAATGTAGTGGCGTTCTGGTTCTTGGGGTGGAAAGACCTCATTTTGGCATTTTTTGTTTTCTGCTCTTGGTGGGGCGAACATTCTAAATGGAATGGCCAAAAATAACACGAACTTTTTACATACAAACCATACTATATGGTAAGTCATGCTAATCTCTAAGGGCTCTGTGCATAGCCTTGGATGAGCACATGTAGCTACATGTTAACAACAGCCTGACCATGCAGGTTCTGGTATCATAAATCGTACTAAAATCATTAATGAATTTGCTCAATACATGCTGACATTGAAAGCTATTGGACTGCGCCATGGGACTGATATAGCTCATAGTTTACTGCTCATGATATAAATAACGCGGTCATGGGTCATTGTGTTGAATTCCAGGGTCTGCTTGGTGTGAAGATACTGTTATATAAATCTAAACCTTAGCAGCAGAAAAGCGAAAGGTATTGGCTATTGTTTCTAAAGGGCTGCCTCATGTAGCCTCTTTATAGCTTAGGAAGGACAAAAGGTCTATCTATAGGCGTCACTTACAAGCTCCGTGACAACGGGCAGCTATTCAACATCTTCTGTTCTTATATAGGCTAAGTAATCAATGGTCATTGAATGAAAGTGGAGGCATGCTCTTAGCTTTGCTTTTTCCGAGAGCATGCCCCTGAAGTTTCTCAGACTTTTCTCATTTTTCTTGATACACGTGTATTTTGGGATAAAAAAACACCTGCGTACATGATAAAGTAGTGTCAAACAGAACGTTCAAAAATTGATGGTGGAAATACACTATTGTGATTATAGAGGCCTCCTTCTCTACGATTCCGGCGATGTCCTTTCAACTTTTGGGGTATTTCTGTATAGCCAAACGCAACGTAAGAGAACTGGCTTTATGGATTCAGGTCTTTAATCCATATATGGATATACTGGGGAAAGCTCTTGGTGTAGGACGATGGTTTAAAGGACATTCAAATATTAAATGATGAACGTTTTACTGGGTATTTTGACAAATTGCTGAATTTAATGAAGTATCGTGATATTTTGATTAAGGGGTTTGACATGCTAGTGATCTACTCGATAAAATTTTCCAGAATTCAATTTAAACGGTGTGAGTAAGAATCTGAAAGATAAAAAATTGGGGTCACCGACTTTGTTTTTGAGCTATAGCCAAAACAAAAAAACAGGTATGTTATCTGCGAATGATACCGTCGCAGCTCAAAATAAAAATTCTTCCATTTGTTCCCATGACTGGGCTCCAACAGAATGATTGAAGGTACAGAGCTTGGGAAACGTAAACAAATCACACGTCAAACCCCCTTAACACACATGTGCTACTGAATTTAGAAAGTTTGTTGTAATAATATTTAATACACCAGCATAATTACTATTAGACATGGAACATTTTGAATTAGATTCAAAATCGTAAAATGTGAACATTACCATTTTAATAACTATTCAAATTAGCTAACTTGAAATTCCGACAAAAAACAAAAACAAAGACACATAAAAAAAACAACAACACGAACAAAACAAAACTAAAGGAAAAAAATGAGTATTATATTCTGTAGTAGAAATCAAAGTATTCTTTGTTCACTAGCTTGAGTTGAACTTGACGGTAGTGACGTCATGAAGCGTCTTTCTATTCTCGAGCATTCGAATGTTGCAGCCTTTATTTCGCATGCGTAAATGATGTGAATCCGAGGTGAATTTTCGAGAGAGCTGTAGGGGGACTGGGAACTTTTAAAAACTGCAGTGACGTCAATGTCAACTCGAGACGAACAAACTATAGAAAGATTTGGAATAACCAGACAATAGGGCCTATGCATTCTGGAAAAAAAAAATAGCCACTAGTCTTAGCACAGGAATTTTGGAGTGTCTCATGGTCAAAACACCCATGCCAAGGTTTAATCACGGATAACTGCGTCTGTTAAGGATTACTTTGCCACTGCAGATGTTCGTGCATGTTATGCAAAGCAAAGTTTTGCATCTTTTTTACAATGTTTTAGAAAAGCATTCACTCAAGTCTGGGCTCAAAGGGAAGGCACATCAAATCACCAGGGAAGTGCGTTCCGTACTCTTGCCTGATTTAATATCGACCTACACCTCTTACCCGAGACCCCTTTCCAACATCTGTGAAGATGGTATTGCTTGCCGATGTTCGCTTTCCGGGCGGGCGATTTACTTTCCTGAAGTTAAGTATTGCCCTTGGCAGTAGGGTTGCTGACAAGTATTTCACTATGGTCACGTATCATGTGTTGTTTTTGATTTACACATGTGCCTATAAGCTAACTACATGCAGACTATTTTCAACGAATTAAGTCAACGCAAGCTAATGCAAACGTTTACGAAACTTTTTACCCTTAAGTACAATTCTAAAAAGAATAACAATCACGTTGCGATAGCTATAGTTGTGACTGCATAGCTACAATACACAATCGTGACCTACCTGAAAAGACGTATATTGTGGAGCAGATCGGTTATGTGTTAACCAATTTTTTTTTTAATTTCAAAGAGGGAGTCGGAAAGAAGAGGGAGGGGAAAGCGCTCGGGCTAAAGCGCTCGAACATTTGAGTATAGAGAATGCAAGAGAAAGCACAATCGTCACTAATCAACCACAGACAGTGGAGAGAGAGAGAGGGTGACATACCGGGGTGACAATAGAGAAGCTTAGAGACAGAGCTGCTGCATTGGTCTGGGGATCAGTGATGTTTGTTTGGAAATATTCTGTTGGAATAGTAGTCCCAGAAGCATAACCTGTAAAACCAGGAATATCTTGAATTATTTTGAAGTTTTTCTCAGATTTGTTAAGCCCCAATCGGGCAATTTTGCTGGTATAATTAAAAGGACGTTATTATGGCGCCATGTATATAGCGGCCTTGCTCCAAGGAAAATTTGTAAAAATTCAAAACGTGGTTAAGCGTTTCTTTGTTCTTGCAAAGGGCACATTTATTCGCGTTTGACTTATCCCATCTGAGAAGATTAGTCCTAGCGTTGAATAGGTATATAAAACAAAACGAGTCCTTAAAAAGGACAGTCTCATGCAAGTGTATTTGAAGTGCACGACTTATGCGAATTGAAGAAAATAAAATGAAAAACAATATTGTAATGTCTTTGCCAAGCATCAATTCTAATCAGCAAGTTTAACTTGAAACAAAGGACATTTATTTTTTCCGTTACTCTTTAAAGTTACATCTATTTGTGTATAATTTATCGCCCTGCGTGGAACACCAAGCTACAGTTGATTATAATTGCCCTTTTTAGCGGAACTTACGTGCTAAGACCGAATCACTATAGTAATAGCTGTCATACGCTGCTGTACAAAAGTTGTGCCTGTTTATACCACACATGAAATATAGTCTGCTTAATGAATAGTTCTATGCCAATTCGGTGTTAAAATGGATATACAACAATGACATTGTTTAACAAAAGCAAGATATTAACAGTATCCCCGGATTATTTTACATATAACTTGGTATATAAAAGCATTTCCAGTGGAGTTTGTCCAAGTTTGATGCCAAAAATCTGACCAAACCAATCATAAATACATGTGACAAAAGGTTACCATACACAGTGGCGGCATCCAAGCTCTTTTCGGGGGGGGGGGGGGGGGCAAACGGGAGGAAAAGTGAAATTTTTTTGGGGGGAGGCAAAAATGAAATTATGGGGGGGGTGCAAAGTATCAAATTTTGAGATTTCCAATCAATTTTGTGCCCCCAAATCGCTATTTCCCCAAATTTGGTGATTTTTGGAGCCCAAACGCCAAATTTTACCAAAAATCCCCATTTTTCTCTTGGCCGGGGGCAACAACTAGGGGGGCAAGAAAAAAATTGGGGGGGGGGCAAAGCCCCCCATTGTGCCCCCCCCGTGGCACCGCCCACTGACATACAAAGCTTGACTATAGTTGACCAGCACCAAATTAGCGGGAATCGTTTGGGAAGTTTATACAATGAAAAAAAGTAGTCATCCTTTAAGGGGTTTGGACGTGCGTTAGCGATCTACTCGAAAAATTTCCAGAATTCACATATCTGTATTTACACAGGTGATTAGAATCTGAAATAAAAAATGGGGGTCACCGACTTTGTTTTTGGACTATAGCCAAAACAAAAAAAGGTTATGTGTCACTTTTTTAAACCACGCAAAAGTCTATGGGAAAATGTGTTCTCAAAATTTTGAAATAAAAGTGGGTCACCGACCTACTTTTTCCATTACACGCCGAAAAGAAAACCACTGATGAAATTGACCACTTTTTCAAATTGGGCGTCTTGTTGGGCGGCAAAAAAAATCCGCGCAACATTCGGCATACAGCAAAGCAGGAACGCAGGCGTAGAGAAGAGATGCACGATTTTAATAAACGCAAACAAGCGCACAGTTATTCGCGGTATCTGCGAATGATACCTTCGCAGCTCAAAAACTAAAATTCTTCCTTGTGTCCAGACTGGGCGCCAACAGAATGCCGAAGGTGGTAAAGAAGCTTGCGCGTACACAAATCACACGTCAAACCCCTTTAAAAAGTCACAGCTTGCATTACGTTTTACAGACAATGCACTTGTATGTAACTCCGAGAGCCCCTTTTTGTTGTATATGCTAAGCAAAAAACTCCGCCCAATTTGATACTAATCAAAGGGATAGTTCCAGGCGACGACTATAGTACTAGTCGCCCAAGTTAGTCTGGATAGCTAGTCACCCAGGGACACTGGATAGTTTTTTAGGGCTGCTAACCCCCACCCGCTTCAACTGGAAAAGAAAGACGAATTTTAAAAAAACCTGGAAAGCACCTAAATAAATATAACCAAATAGAGCATGCAATAAAAAAAATAAGTGGAAAATTATAAACAATCCTGAACAAATTCCGGACTATTTAACGCAAGTCTTCATAAAAAGGAGTGGCCCAAATAAGGGTTTCACAAATACCAGTAGTAACATCTACCACTTAGCTCCTAACCAATAAAGAGTATTATACACCTCATGAATATTCATGAAATAATCATGTATTTCATTGGCTGATTCCTATTTACGCGAGCCTATTTTCCCTTCGGTTCGGGGTGATGTGATAGGCCCGTAGCCCGGTATCTTTCGGGAAATAGTGTGCCCTATTTTTCTCTAACCATGTAGTATTTGATACATATGATCTTAAATTTAATACAGAGGTAAAGTGATTGAGGTTAGTAAGAATTTAAGTGCCTAAAAAAGAATGTGCATCCAGGTTTCTCATTAAAAAAAAACGAGCTTGTGAATTAAGATTCCTATTACATCATTTTAACATGCACTAACAACTGGCATTGTTCCAGATCAAACTTAAAATTGCAAGAGTTGTTACCATCATAGAAAGATTGTACCAATAATTCCTAATTAAAGGACCAAGGTTCCGTACTTCCAGGTTTTCAAAAAGTTAAGAGCGCCTGGAGAACTGAAAAAAGGTTTGTCCAATTTTGTGTCTTCAGATGAGCATGTAAACGTGTCAATTTGACAAGGTGAGGTGTCAGGACACTCTTAGACACCTTTAGGATGTCGAAGACACCTTTAGGGGTGTCAGATTGCCCACTACCCCGATGACACCTTTAGGTAAGAATGACACCTTTAGGGTGTAAAGCAGAAATGGACACATTTTGGAAAACCTTTAGGTGTCAAGCCAGAATGGACACCTTTAGGGTCTCAAAATGACATGAGACCCAAGGATGTCAGTTGGATTGGACACACTACACAGGCTAACAGTGTCATTCTGATATCCTAAAGGTGTTATTCGACACCCTAAAGGCATCACCTGACAACCCATAAATGTGTCATCTGCCACCCTAAAGGGTTAGGTGTCATCTGACACCCCAAACGTGTCAAATTGAACTACATGCTCATATGAAGACCCAAAGGAAGTGTCATTTTTTAGTGTAAATTCACAAACAAATATATAAACTCGTATGGATTATACGTCTTAAACCTTCTACGAGAGCTACGGCGTATGGCAATACCAAAGATGTAGATATAAAATGCACCAGCTTTAATAGAAACCAAACAACTGCTGGTGTTTGTTGTTTGGATATTTCCAAGGCATTGATGGTATAGATTCATGACATCCTTTTAAGTTTGAGCAAAAAATGCATCACTATGGCCTCAGAGGTTGAATTGGTTAACTTACCTAACAAAACGAACACAGTTTGTTGATTAAACCTTTTACAAAAAAGGGGCATTTCAGCAGGGAATGTAGAAGCGCATTCTAATTCCTCTCTTTAACAAAATATAAGTCAATTAAGATTTGTGCAGCCTTAACACTTGAACTGCATAAGGGGGGGGGGGAGAGTTCCTAGGTACCCACTTTTAGTTTTTCGCCGGCGATTTTTTACCCTGCAATATATTTGGTTTATATTTTTTGTATTCGTCTAACTTTTAGTTGCGCTTGCATTGGTGCAAAAAAATTCAAATCCGTCGCGTCGTTTTTGCGTTAATTAACATAAGGTTTGATATAAAAAATTAAAAAAAAAAAGAAGTGCCCATGACAAAAACGAAAAATCTTAGTAGAGTTACTGTGATTCTGATTTTCATAATGCATACACCTGGTGACATAAACAAAGTAAACAATTAATTTAAAAAATCTGGCAAAGTATAGTAGGCCATTGGAGCCATAATATTTTATATACATCATGTAGCGGTTTACTGTAGGAACCTATTAGTCGGGTGGATATGGTCCAAATTATGCCTTGACCGTAAAGTTGAGTATATACACAATGTTTTTGCTGAAAATGATAGATTAGGGTGTGTAGAATAAGAATCTGCCGGGTGCCACCTAGGCATCCTTGGGCATTTTGAGAAATCCAAGATGGCGTCGCCATAAATGATAATTATATATTCAACCCTATATTATCAAACTATGGAGTTACTAGCTATACTATAAGATCCAATGAACAAGTGTATGGCACTTGTAACATTAAGTGCAAACCCCTTGTGCAGTTAAGTGTTAATATTGGCACATTTATACGTACAAATGTATTAACCGGTTGCCTCCCACATTTAGCAATGTTTACAACGAATACTAAGTTAACATTTGAGCTCATGCAACAAGACATGCAGCAGACTTTGAATATTTATATATCTAAATATCAAAATGAAATTTGGTGCGAGATCAGACTACTATAGTATTTGTGGTGTTAAACAGTGGACAAACATACCACCTCCTGTTTAAAATGTTTAAAATAATATCCATTCTTTTAAATCTATAAAAGGTTATTCATTTCAAATTATGAACAAATTGAAACTACAGTGTCTAGGACTTGACAGGCCTCTTGGCTTATTTCCCAGTATTCTTCCACACCATTATTATGTAGTTCATAACTTATTGCATTTTATGTGATGCTTATAATGTATGTATGGCATTTGTGTGTGGAAAGAAATTATGTTATATGCTATGTTTATGTTATGCTTCACTTGAAAGCACTCCATTAATTACCTCGCCTCTGTCTTGTCTGTGCACTGCGCGCCTTTAATTTTCTGTTCCTTTTTAACAATGATTTATTTCTCCATTCAAGGTGGCCATTTGAAATCCGCGGTGTCTCTTGCAATGGCAAGCCTCGTAAATGCCCTGGATAGCATTACCAGTATACGCTCTTGCACAATTCCTAGGCGCCTTCTTTGCCTCTGTTTCTTATATAACGGAGTATATATTGGTAAGTTAATCACGAGAATATTATTAGTCCAAAATTATTTGACTAATATTACAATTGTCATGCAACTCATTGTTTTAATAATCATCTAATAATGTACTTCACTGCTGGAAACGTTTGCTATGCTGGAAAATAATCTTCCCATATTTTCAACTAGTTTTCAATGATTACAAAATATTGTTCAGTACCTCTAAATTTACACTTTAAAATGACAATTAATGACTAGACGAATTTTAATTGTCAAAATTGGACAATTAATTGACTAATTAAAGACGACTTTTAGACTCACCATGACTAGGATAAGCCCCATGTCCGACTATTTGCAATTATGAAATTTAATGCCGAAAATCTTTAAAAAAAACTTCTTTTTATTCAAACCACTTTTAGTCAACTATTTTGTGGTATTTATAACAAAAATGTGTCATGACTAATATTAATTAGATTCAAATAAGACCACTTTTTGACTAATTGGGCATCGAATAAAGTCTTCAATCTCTTTGCACATTTCAGTAACTCTTTCAATTTCCCATGTTTACGAGTATTAGGGTATTTAGAACAACCCCTGTTTTTTTTTTATATATCAATACAATATAAAAATGACAGGCAAAATTTTAAAAAGAAGTTTACTAAATTTTATCGAGTTTAGTAAAAAAATCTAAAAGGAACTCGCTCTCTCTGTAAAGTAATACCTAATTGTAAAGAGCAGTTTTCTGAATGTCCTGAATTACACATGCCAAACCCAAGTTCATTTAATAAAATCATCCATTTTCCTGACTGTACACATCTGTGTACTTCATCGTTTCTATTCACGCAAAATCATTAAAGCATGAACAAGACTAGATCTTGGTGTGCAACTTTTATTATCAAAATGAAAGTTGGGCTTTTATGCTCATTACTCAAGAACCATAAATCAACCGATAATTAAGTTCATCTTCTTTGTCA
>JAMKCH010041813.1:0-28214 GCA_023653785.1 Ophioderma brevispina
TGTACTTTTTTTGAAAATGAAACATCGTGAATAAACTATTTTGCACATTTTTTGTTACAAACCGTAATTAAGTGTTCTCTAACAAATTGCATTTCCAATTTTTTGGCGCCATTTTGGCAGCCATATTGGTTAATTTGTAGGAGTGATACAGTTTGTATTAAGTGATTGCTCCAATGGATTCTATGACCCCAGAAAACTGGGTATAGCCACCAAAATCACAACTCTATCTTCATTGTGAGCTGAGATATGGTCAAAATAGTTTTGAATGGTGGCCATTTTGGAAAAAAAATGGCCGCCATATTTGGTATATTACATTTATGTGTTGCTTGATTGCACCAATGGATTCAGGGACCCAAAAACCTAGGTTAATCCACAAAATCACAACATCTCTGTACACAGTAGGTTGAGATATGGTCATAGTAGTTTAAAATGCCGGCCATTTTGAAAAATGACCGCCATTTTGTTTGGAGTAGCATATTTTCAGGGTTGTCCACCTAGAAGTTGTTATGGGAGGTACCCTGAACACGTTGATACCACACAACCTTTGACAGCATCCCATGTCAGGTTGACATAAAGAGTGGTGTTTGGCCCCTTGGGTAGTGCGTATTCGGGTGAAACCTCAAGCTAATTACGTAACAAATTTTGATTCACTTTTTTCTGTAGTATAATTATCATAAGCCATGTAAGCCTGTTGGAAACCAGCTAGATTAGCCAGGTTGGGTAGGCGAAATAGGATAAGGTTTTGCATAGTATTATACTGTACGCATACTACCAAAATACGTAGGCACGTGGATTTCTAAATTGAGGACAATAACTTACGCTATCTTGATTTGTTAACACTTAAGTGGACAAGGTCTTCCTACTTCCGTTGGTGGACAAATTTACGCATGGTATTTTTGCGCCGAATTCTTTTCATACCAAAAAAATAATTTTAAAATCGGCCAAGCCGTAATGGTTAATTAGTGGGGGGTCCCCAGGACTCCCCCCCCCCCCCTTGGACACTAACGGAAGTTATCTGAGAATATTTTTAAAAATCAAAGAACCAAAGCGATTTTTTGGCTGATATATATTCACACATACATGTAAGTAAACAATTATTAGTAACATTAAAAATAATTAACCCTTTATGTGCTGAAAACAATTTCATCGTGAACATAATTGCTACCGTTACTGTACAAACGCTAATTAAAATGAAATGTATTTTATGAACATGCTTCCCTAAAACTGTTGGTTTTGTGTTAAATATTGTAATTTTGTGTCTTCTAGAATAGATATCAACATAAAACATTTGTGTCATCAAAATGTTTTGATTTAAGCGCAAGGTTCATTTGGAATTTCCATCTTTTTGCCCAATTTTCGCGTGTTTTGAAAACATTTTTGCCCCTATCTCCAGCCGAAGTACCAAATTTCATTGCTATTTTGGTGAGTTTGTCTTATGACCCTGCACAGTTGTATTATTTCGTGCAAAATTCCCCCCGGGAAGTGGGTTCCTTGGGCAAAAACGGGAAGTGAAAACCCCTTGGTCACCAATGTGAGTGAAAACCCCTTTGTGTTAAGATTTAACGGTCTTGCATTTCACTATGTTACTTTAAAAGAACGTTGCATTTCCACGTGATATTCCTCACATCGAATCTCCAAAATGACATAGGCATGCTAAGTAATCCATGATAATATCCTGGAAGTCTTCCTTCCATAACAGTTCCCTTTGCGGTGCAATCCTGCAAATAACTTTTGTCCAGCAATTCAAGACAGGGTTCAATAGGTCTCTCGATGGACAACTAATATTCCACAGTTATTCATTACCATGATATAACCACCACGATTTCTCTCTGTCGCAAATGTCACTTTTTTGACCACATGTTTGGTAATACTATTCTGATTTCCGGCCCAGCCCTTTTGCTCAAAGACGAGGCAGCTAATTATAGCTTTTCGCTCACGTGCCTCTAAAAAATTAACTAAGAATATACTATTATGGCGCCACCTAGTATCCCTAGCGTCCTTAACTGCTTCAAAATGCACCTGGCAAAAAATCCACACGGATCGGACCTCTGCCTTGGGTTAGTGGGCAATTGCTCCTAATTCTGACAACAAAATCCGCTACCACCAACCCCACCGCCTTTTGTCGGTGATTTGCCAGAGTCTTACTTTAGGGATTTTATGTGATATAGCGATTTAATGCTCTTTTACCATCAAAATTTGTGTCTTGATCCGTGTGTACTCGTGGTGTAGTGGTTAGATCTGCTTGCCGCTACCTCAAGCGACCGGTATCATTTAAAAATACTTTAATTGCGTTAGTGCGTCCACTTGTTGCACTTGTAGCACTTCCTTAGGACTCTATATATATTGCACGCATCACGTATCAAATCATGGCGAGTTTTTTTTTCCCGCGCATGTCGAGTTTCACGCGCTGTGTATCGAGTTTTCCTCTCCATATGTCGAGTGTGCAGCGTTATATGTCCAGTTTGCCCTCTATACATCGAGTTTTGCTCTCTATATGGTGAGTTTGACATAAATCATGTCCAGTTTCAAAATCTCGACATGATTTTTTCTCAATATGAGGAAAACTCGACATGACTTTTTGGTGTATGTGTAAAAAAAATTATGTCGAGGTTGCTCATGTTGAGAAAAAAATCATTTCGAGTTTGCTCATGTTGAGAAAAAAATCATGTCGAGTTTGCTCATGTTGAGAAAAAATCATGTCCAGTTTGCACATGTTGAAAAAAATCATGTCCATTTTTTTAAAACTCGGCATAATTTATTCTGGACATGATTTATTCTGGACATGATTTATGAAACTCGGCACATAGAGTTCAAACTGGATAGGCAGCGCTGTTAAACTCGACATTATAACGGGGTAAATCGATATACAGCGCATGAAACTCGCATGATTGATACGTGGAGCGTGCCATAATATTAAGTTACCGCTGCGCCACCTTTGAATGTTAAATATACTATTACGGCGCCACCTATAGAAGATATTCAATAGCCAGCCATGTTGGTGGACAAGATAGAACATTCCAGTACTACAATACATTCACTGTCATGATTCCTGTGCAATCGACTAAACATGGATCGTGACGCTTAAGTTTGTAGTCTGGAATGTGCATCTTGTCCACCAACATGTCGGGGCTGACGTCATATTGAATACGGTCTATTTTTTTTAAAAAGCAAATTTATACAAAAAGTAACAAAATCAATTGTCACCAAAATAATTTCAATATGCTCTTAAATTTTGAGACATAGGGAAAAACAAAAAACGAAAAAAAAAAGCAAAATGCCAATTTCCAAAATAGTTACACAGAAAATATGTTATGATGCTAAAGCAGTCAATGATTGGTGGCCTTTACTGTACTTTTTAGATTTTTTTTTGTGTTTGAGCAAAATTACAATGCACTTATTACATGACCAACATGGCTTAACTGTGAGGTAAGTGTTTTCAAGAACCTGGTTCTCAAGTACATGTTGTCTGTCATCTTCAAAAATCACCAGTTTTGTGATATTCCTGTTCCAAACAGGGATTATCTCGTTGAGGAAAACGTATAACGAGGTCATTGAATGGTCTGGGATTGAAGTGGTAAATAAAATCAAAATTGGAAATCTGAAGGCATTTTTTTTTATGATTTATAAAAGAGAACACTTTAAGGCCATGTGCTAAAGAAAGGAGATAATATAAGTATGCTCCGAAAGGTTAGCTTTTTGCGAAATGGTTTCAACTTCCATTGTGGACCTGAAAAATGTGGAAGAATCGAGGAATCAAATTCAATATCCCATAATAATTGTGTCATCCCAAATAGCATGTGGTAAAAATAGTGTAACAGCTGGTGACATCACGATCTGTAAGTAAACATCTTAATACCTCATCTATTGTGTATGGGTTATGGTTAACATCGATTAAAGAGACACTTGCCACATTAGAAAAAAATAGTGGAGAGAAGTAAAAATATGCCTAGGACGAAACAGAAAATCTCACAGACACTTTATTGTGGTGCTAATGGATAGCTTTGGTCATTCTTGTTTCATTAATACCAAAGTGAGTACCAACATGCTGGAATTGCGTCGGAATGCAGTCATTAAAGTTTGCATGTCAGCCAAAAATGTCAACATTGACTGGGAAAATTCAAAGTTTTCACCAAAAAATAGGAATATCCAATTTTCATGCGGGGTTGGTTCTACGTGATTGAAATGATAGTTTTAGATAATCAGAGCGTTCTAGTTGCTATCATAATTTTTTGAGTCGTTAAAAATTGAGAAATATTTATTTTCCATCCTTTATCGAGTATTTTAGTATTAAGGGGTAGGCAGCGATTTGCCATCCGAAACAGAGAAAAAATCATCAAAAATTTTCATATTGTCCTATTGTGTTACTGGTTATGGCTATGCAAACCATCACTGTGCAAGTGGTTAGCTGAAAAGCCGTATAACGTGGCGTATCAAAATTCGGAACTGGAGACTTGATTTATAAGTTAAAAGGCATTTCACATTTTTTTTATTCATTCTCTCGCCATAGCGATTGGCTAAAACCCTTTAAAATTGTACTGGAGCAACTTTAAAAAAAACTATTGAGCAATGTTCATTATGAGCCAAATTCGATGAAAAAAGTCATTGGGAAAGGTTTTTCTTTTTGTGCGAAAGAATTTTTTGGCGCATAAAATAAAAATTCCTTTTCTTTTTACCTCAGTTTTGAATACGAGCACTTTTATTTTCATCTTTATGTGGTGGTTGAAGTAAAAGTACTCCATCAATGATCAGAGTTAGGTCAAAAACTCCAAAGGCAAAATGTGTTTTCAAGGGGGTCCATGTGAAAACATACCCCCCCCCCCCCCATCCTTTATGCGGCAGTGTAAAGACATTATATACTTGTGTGATATGTTTGAGGCAATATTAAATTGTTATACTATAACATATACTTGAAGATATGATTCTTTGAAACTAAATGAATAAATATGAATAATAGATCTAGTAAATAGTAGCGAAATACTTGTAAACACGGCCAGTACGTTGAATATGGGTTAAGAAATAACATTTACATTAATTTAGTGATTGAAAAGCTTTACTAGCTCAGAGAACAAGAAATATTGCAATCACAATAGCTCCCTAAGCGTGTGAAGATGTTTTTTGATGTGTTCAATCGTTATCTTATTTTTATGTGTTAGGCCAGGACGCCACATCGGACTGAGATACGAATCGTATATTGAGATGTGGTGTTTCTAGGATTAGCCTTATATAGTTGATCATAAAAAAACAGGCACACTATAAAAAGCAATTTCTTGCGTACGTTCATGATATCGTGACACGGAGCCTGGTTGTATTTCAAAGACTATCCGAGTATTGAGAATAAATTCTGTGATTCTCCTTAACGTCCACTACCCAAGCCATTACCAATGACTTGTGGATACGAGAAACAAATGTCCCTAGAGAAAAATCTGATAATCACCGCCAAAAAGTGATTTGTAGCGTATTCATGGTTAGATCTAGGCGTATGTTGGTGACCCCCATAGATCCGTAGACCTTGATACATGAAGTATTAGCCAACCAAATGTACACGGTGGATCATTATGGGGCTATAAGCTCTTTAAACAAAGGTTGGAACCTAGACAAATATATACTTTTTCTAATCCTTATAAGGAGACGACAGGTTAAATGTACATTAAAACACAATTTGACGTGCGGGATTTCCAAAAGTTTCTCTGTCAGGGCCGTCGCTAGACATTTTGTCAGGGGGGGTGTCACTGAAAAAAAATTATTGCTGCAGAATAAGAATCATTTGAAGCGTAGTGAGCGTTAGTCTTTGTCAAAGACTCGGTTTTAAAACCTGCAAACTAACGGCATGCGGTTTCGGGGGGCCCCCTTTCCTATAGATGCCCTCAGTTAGATGCCCCCAGTTTAGGGTAGGCCCCTGCCGGGGGGTACAGGGGCGGAGCCCCCGGTACTGCTGTTGTTTGAGATATTTCAGAACCTTCAAGATGGGGCACTTTTGAGGGGTAAATAGTAATCAATCAAAGAAAGAATGATGGTTTCCAAAATTTGCTCACGGAGACGGGCAATGCCCAAAAGGAAACTAAACATAGCGAGCGTTTAAGTGTCTTTCGGGTGCCGAAAGGGTGTATATGTAGGAGCGAAGCCCTGCGGGGGTCCAAGGGGGCGAAGCCCCCGGAAGCTCATTGTATTTGAGCTATTCAGAACCTTCAAGAGTACCACTTTTGAGGGGTAAATATTAATCAAATAAAAGACAAGTTTCTAAACGTTGCTCACTGAGACGGGCAGTATAAAATTAGCGAGCGCTAATGTCATAACGGGTGGGGTGCAGAGAGAGTCCCTGCGGGGTCAGGGGCGGAGCCCCCAGAAGAAGCTCTTGATTTTAGCTATTAAGAAGGGTATTTTGAATGTTAAAGTATGGTAATAATCAAATGAAGAATAGGCAACTTAACCCAACGACGGACAGAAGACCTTTAGGTGGTTTATGTATTTTTTTTGTTCTCGAGACTTCAGCTCCCTGACTGAAAAATTCCCCTAACACTGGTAGCCCAAACTATAGGGGGAGTGACCCATGGCTCCCTCGCGTTTGCCAATGCCACTGCCAAATTTATTTTACCCATTTTGATCACAAGTACTGTTGACCTGGCACTTGATAACAATTCTTGATTACCTTGTGGCACTTGAAGCAAAAAAACTAGTGGCTTGAGGGGACGCATTTCAATAATTAATATTTGGTTATTAGTTTGGATAAGTCTGGAGTTCAATCTTTTGCGTTCTGATTGCCGTTCTCTTTTGTTTGTTTCTTTCTTCACCTTCTTCCTCTCTCTTAATTTTTCTCTTTCTCTATTTTTTATCTTTCTTTTCTTTTCGTTTGGAGGGATTCTCTGGGGGGGGGGGGGTACACCCCACCACCCCCCATGGCGACGGGCCGGCGAGGCTCTGTAGTAAAATTTCCCCTTCAAGAAGGGGCAGCAGTCTGAAAAATTGACCCCACATCATTTTCTGAGAGTTCTGGTCCTATTAACCCTAGCACAACTGAATCTCACCCCCCAACCAAAACTCACTGTGTTAATTGAGAAAAAAATGCACTAAGTCCCAGAAAGTTAAGAGTAAAGTAGCGATGGCGTCATCAAACCAAGACTCAATGGGCACGAAACGCGGCCGGGACAGCGACACCGCCGTAGAGTGCTATGCTAGGGTCATGGGGCTGGGGCCCTTCGAATCCCACCCGAATTTGCGGACTTTTCTTGTTCCCCTCTTATCATCCTTCATTTCCTCCATGGAGATAGGATAGAAAACCGACGTCAGGGTTAGGGGGTTTTAATGCAGCAAGAATAGAAAATTAATTTTTTTTAGCACAAAGTCCTACGGGAACTATTTCATGACATACCAAACGAGCTATTTATATCATTTGCTAAGGAGTGTTTGATTAGAGCACACGATGGCTATCAGTATTTTCAAGGAAACAATATCTGATCCACTTTAAGTTTCATTTTCGAAATATAAAATTATTTTAGGCTATTGCCACCCGAACAGCTCTAAAAGCGCACTCAGCATGTATATGCGTTTGTATATTGTTTCTGTAATCGAAAGCTAAATTATTTAATTTCGTTTACTCTAAAGTTCAGAAATGAAACCAATCTGAAAGTATAGTCTACAGTTCCGGAAAGCATGCTCCTGCGACAATGTCAGTATTTACTGTGGCTTTTTTTAACTGGCAAAGGACTTACATCTTTTTAGTAATAGAGTACACATTACAGTAATAGGTCATAAAATTAATGTGCAGATCGATGTCATCAGTAAAGGGACAGTGGCACCTTCTGCATATAGGTAATACACCACTAACCTGGCTGCTATGAGGATAATAATCTTGGGTGGACTACTTTCTTGCATGGCATCCGAAAAAGAAAATGTATTAAGAAAGTGATTGAATTCATGATTGACATGGTAGACTGGTATGTTTTCCCAAAATAAGTGGCATTTGGATAGTAATTTTAAGGCAACTTACGCCGCGCTCATCCATTTCACATCGATTTGCCCACTACTAGCTGCAGCGACTATAGAGCATCTTGTGCTGGGCGGTTTGATGATACGTAACTAAAAATGGTCACCATAATGTTGAAAATTTGGTTATCTGGTGATTTTAGCTTTGCTTTGGTGTGATTTAGTTGTATTTCCTCTGTGAGAGTTTTAATTGTGAAAGAAACAGGCTCAAAGTTGCCCATTTTGAGCTGCGAAGCAAGCTCCTATAAAACTCTGTTAGTGTGTGTGTTCGTGTGTCCGGTCGTTACGGTAATTAAAATGATGTATCCATTGATGCTCAGTTTACAGCTGTCCCGGTAATTTATTTCAAATCGGCACGAACACGCTTATTTCCGCTGATTAGCAATACTAAAAAACTAGCAAGTTGGTGGACGCTGTTTCGGACCTACCAAGGTCAAAGTTCCTAATTAATATCCGGGGTATTAATAAAAAAAATATTAGAACTGTGCAACATTACTGTGATAAAAACATCACACTTGTCATAGCGATTCATACCGCCATATTGGAAAATCGATTCTATTTTACCCTAGCAACTGTAAACTTTCTGAACAAAACACATACCTGACGATGTTCTTGGATGTCTAAGGATCATTTTATAAGCGAGGGTCGCCAGGCGAAATCGACGACAAAGTGTTTTTTCTGCTGTAATGTTTACGTATTTGGCACGAATGCTGGACACTTCGGAAATGAAGACATCTCATCCGATGGACATCTCATCCGGTGCATATCTCATTCGGTGGACATCTCAGCTATTTCAATCGGCGTAGTATTACTGTTCACTCAGTCGGGCTAAGTATATTTATATTTATTTTATTTATAACAATTGGCTATATAGCCAGGACAAGCCCAATAGTGACATAGCACTAAATTAAAGGGATGCCCATAAAAAAAACACACAAAAATAAGAAGGCAGCCCTAAAACCAAAAGTGAAAAGGAATGGCGGATGGAAAAGCACAAAATAAAGGGACCAGACGAATGGAGAAAATTAAAAAAAACCTAAGACCTATAGCTACAAGATGTGGAGGCTAACAGCGGCTTTAAAGGCTTTTAGGGAGGTGCACTTCACAACATCCTCGGGCAGGTAGTTCCATAATGTGGGAAGCACATGCATAATAAAGACCTTTTGGAAAGCGAGAGGCCCCTGCGGAGAGGCCGGGTGGGTTCAAGGAGAGAGGTATTGAGAGTGCGAAGGGTGTCTAGGGTTGCGACTGAAGGGATTAGGAGAGAGCAAAGTGGTTGAGATCTTGAAGAGATGGCACAGGACGCAACCGTCACGGCGCTTAGAACGGAGGGATGATTGGAAGCAAGGAGGAGATCTTCATGGAGAGATGCCAAGAGGGAGCATGACTTGCGCAAATTCGCTGAGTAGTTCCAACCGGTTGTTAGCGTGATGTTTAAAAGGATGCCAAGTGATACTACCGTACTCAAGGCGGGTTGATTGAAACCAACGCAGGTACAGAAAACGACGTGTGGTAGGGGAGGCGTTATTAAAAGCCCTATGGATATGTATGGTTTCTTCTGGCTTTCGTGCAGATTATAGTCCACGTGCACATTCCAGGATAAATTCAGAGATGTGAATACCAAGGAATTTGACAGAGGAAACTCTTTCAATGACCTGTTTTCATGCGATGAGACAGACGTTGGTAAAAGGGTTTGTCTTGGTCGGAAATGACCCGGACGTTTAGTCTTGATGGCATTGGCAGTGAGGATTGATTGTTGGTAAAACAAGTTATGAATAGTATCAATGTTTGCTTGAAGCTGGTGATATCACTGTCATGGCTGATGGGTTTGTATAGAGTGGTGTCATCAGCATAAAGACAACTGAATTTGAGAGAAAATGAAGAAAGGAATTAGAAAGATAATTGAGAAGATAGAAAGAAGAGCAGTGGCCCAAGACAGAGCCTGGGGAACACCAGACAGAACAGGGGGACCAGGATCAGAAGAAATGCAATGAACGGAAAAAGACTGTGAACGGCCGGAAAGGTAGGACCTTAGCCAGCAAAGAAGGGGACCATGTGGATCCCAGCCCGAATGGAGTGGAGTTTACGCAAAGGAGGGCCATGGGGGACTTTGTCAAAGGCTTATTCCCGGTGGGCCACCCAACCGGACACCCCCCACTACGCATGATCGTTACCAAGCTTGCCAAAAACGCGGAAAATATGGAACGCAATGGTGGTTAATGTCAATGGTTCCCCATCGTATGTATTTGTGATACATGATTGAGATCGCAAAAAACAAAAACTGTTGTCTTACAACAGGGGTTCACACTTTTAGTTCGCTCTCGCGTGCCATATTTGTCCGCGCTTTTTGTGATAACGATCATTACGGTCAGTATAACAGATTGAGTGAGCCCACAGGGACGACTTAGGATCGAATAAGGCTTACAGACACACTTTTCCAGCAATTTCAAGATGCCTATTACCAATAAGTAAGGGCCGTGTGAGGAGGGCATCGGCAGGGACGACTCGGAAGAACGCCCAAGTGATGTTTGGTAGGAACTTTGTTGGATTAAGATGAGAAAGGATGGCTGTGGATAAACCCTTCCCAAAATCTGGCAGACAAATTGCGGTTGTTTGGAATGATATGGGACGAGAGTTGAAACAGAGAAGAAGCAGTGACAATCACCGACTGAAGATAGGAATGACCTAGAAAGCTTCCATGCACTGGGTGTAACACCAGGGAGGATGGAAAGATTAAGATCTTACACAGCATGGATGAACCACAGTAAAGCAACAATTCTACAGTAATCGTAAATGTTAGGCCATCCCACCTGCAGCTGGTTGTTACTTTAGCTTGCGAATAAGCTTCACAATCTCCCGGAAACTTACATCTGACAATGAGAAGAGTAGAGGCTAATGTTATATGTGGAGCAGACCAAAGTTGGGGGCTCGGATCAGGTTGAAACCACTCCAGAGAATTTTTTTCAAATACTGACTGAATTATGAATTGGCGATCTCGAGATCTGTGAGAGGCAACATGTTCCCTTGTAAATTATGGTATCAGGAATGGAGGATTGGCCGGACCACGACTTGACATAGCCCCAGAAGGATTTGGTGGGAGACATCATTATTCAAGAGGCTGGCAAAAAAGGTTGCTCATCAATAGTACGAGTTTTGCATGGCATTTGGTATGTTACTGCAACACAAAAGTGTGGAAATAATCGGTTATTCTAGTGTGGCGAGACAGACCCTGAATTGTTTGCGTTTGAATGCAAATATTGAATGAATGACAACATAGAGCCCAGTTAGAATGCCCCTGGTGTTGTTTGGGGCTATTTTACGGAAAGTGGAACTAGGGGGGGAACGTGACTTAGGATTTTTACCCTTCAGACTGGGCTAAATTTTAGCTATTTGACACGACAAAAATACGAATGATAAAAGATAGCTTGTTTCTGCTTTAGAACCGGTGGGGGAAGGTGACACTCACATTTTGCAGGTGATGGGGATGTTGGTGTTAGGACCACTCATAGAGCATCGTCGTCACCCAAAAAGATGCCATTTTTTGACAATGTTTGCCAGCTGAACCCCAAAGACGTTTATTTTCAGAGGGGGAGGCGGCGGATTCACACAAAGACATTTACCGTTTTGAAAATTTCACCAAAAGCTGACCAAAAGACCCCATGGACTTTGAAAACATTCTAGCAAAATTTGGTGTATTTCTTTTGTGTATATATTGAAGTAATTTTGTTAATAAACCCACCAGCAGGTGATACAGGTGACACCAGGATTAAAACACAATAACATACATGATCAGGGCTGTGAATTTCCCTGCAAAAAATTCAGACTGGTCCATGACCCACTAGTATATGCTCAAATCGTCTCGTTTACTGACTGTTTTTAATTTAACTATTACAACGAAGATCTTGTGAACCTCGAAATGAAAGGAAAACCGCTGGAAATGATTAATTGACTGTGACTTAAAAAACAAGAGTCCTCTAGGTGAATATCATCATGCCAATAATATTCTTGGTGTGAAACTGTTGAAGTCATGTAAGTTATATATTATTCTTCAGCTATTTAAGGATTTTTTTATTTCGTTAAAAATGTACCCGTGTCCCTCTGATTATCATCAATCCCAATTTCCGATAATAACAGAGAACGAGACTCGGAAGGAGCAAGCCAAAGTGATGTTGGTTAGAACTTTGGGCGATTAAGCTGAGAAAGGATGGGCTTGTGGGATAACCCTTCCAAAATCTTGCAGCAATTGGTTGGAATATATATGGGGACGGTAGTTGGAAAACAGACAGGGACATCATCAGGACTTGAAGATCGGAATGACCCTAGAAGTTTCCATGCACTGGGGTATAACAACCGTGGAGATGAAAGATTAAAGATCTTTACAAAGAATGGATGAAACAGTAACAGAACAATTCTTAAGGCATAATAACTGTTTATGCCATCCACCAACATGCGCTGAGGGTTATATTTAGCTTGCGAATAGCTTCACGATCTCTCCGGAACACTAACATATTGAGATGAGAAAAGAGTAGAGTGTAATGTTTATCGATATGTGAGCAGAAAAGGTGGGGCAGCATCACGGTTTTGAAAAACACTCAGAGAAAAACTGACGAGGCACATTTTCCCTGTAATTTGATGTATCAGGAATGGAGGATTGGCCGGACCACGACTTGACATAGCCCCAGAAAGATTTGGTGGGAGAATCATTATTCAAGAGGGCTGGCAAAAAAGGTCCAAAGTCCACATATGTGGTGAAGTTAATATTATAAGATCACAACAGAAGAACTCCCAGAAATCAATGTTTGTCCAATGCCAGTTCTGTTCTACTGCTAATGTTACAAATTGTTCCCCTTGTTACCTACTTGAAATAATGGTAGAATTCCTGACAGCCTGGCCAAAAGTAGGGACAAAATTAGGTATATACATAATATTACTCGTATGTACCTAATATGTACCTATTCAAGGCCCCCCTTTTGGAACATAATAGATACACTTTAGACATATTAGGTAAATTTACCTTTGAATAAGCACAGGTACCTAATATGTATCTAATATATACCAAAATATACCTAATGTAGGTGTATGTACCTAATTGGTACCTACGCATAGCTGTGTACCTACACAATGTATCACTAAATTCATTACCTATGGCATTTCAGAAGTGGCAATGTACGAAAATGTATCATTGCATGTACAAACTAAAATATAGTACCTACTAAAGAATGTAACCTATACAAATGCTACTAACTATTAAACTATTGAGTGTTCCAAAAGTGGTCATGTACCTAAAAAATGAGATACTCGATTGGACATGTACACGCTTAAGAAATATAACACCTACCAAGAAATGTACCTAAAAAGTGTAGTTAACCATAAGCTATACCGATTGTTGTTCCAAAAGGGGCTCAGGTCACCCTAAAATGTATCTATTGGACTTACCTAAAATGTACTAAATTATACATATTGTGTTCCAAAAGGGGTCATTAACTAAAATGTTCTAATGGGAATGTACTAAATATACCTACCAGAATGTCCTAAAAGTTATCGAATTTTATACAGTGTTCCAAAAGTGGTCATGCACCTAAATAACCTTCATATGTATAGTACCTATGATGTACCTGCCTGTACCCAAGGAGGTGTTGCAGAGGTTGCCGGTTCGAATCTAGCAAGCCAAAGGGTTTTTTAACACTTGCGTGCGCTGGTTAATTTCCAAGGAAAAGATTAATAAACTATCTTATCATACCACTGAGGAGATCAGGTACGCCCTTACCACCGTACGGGTATATTTTCGTATCAGGTCAGTGAGAGAGTATTTCCGCGTACGAATCATATATCAGGTCGGTGACTGCATAATCGCCTGATCCATTTACCCCAAAGAAGGTATGATTCATTTGTTCCACGCGTGGCATGATTTTTTTTGTTATCATAAATATATTTTAATGACTAGTAGTGGTATGATAAATTCGTTATCGGTCAGCGTCGCTCTGATGTACGGGGAATTACCATGCGCTAATAGTCCAATACCGGGTTCAGCCTTCGGCTTCAACCGGCATGGGGGATTCGCCTGGTAATTCTCCATATCAGTGCGACGCTTCACCTGATAACAAATAATCCTGTCTACCTTGGTAGTTAAAATTTCAAAACAAATAATATAAATCGGATATAGTGGGGCAATCTACACGGCAGCGCAGATCCCAGATCGGATCCAGATATCGTATCAAGTTTGCGTCTACACGGGTAACGACCAAAACTTGATCCAGCTCTGCAACGCGTACATGGTATGTACAAGCTTGGTTAGTGTCGCTGCACGTTAAGCGCGTACTTTTAGGTTACGCGTAAAGTATTCCTCGACCACCCAATTACGCGCCAGCATTTGTACACTGTACGCTTCTAAAGGGCAGCTGTATTCACACTCACTGGCCTGGCAGAGTTCTTAAACAGTCTCCCATGATCTGGATCTGTGATTGGATCTCGGTGATGCGCATTCGGATCTGGATCTGCACTCTGTGTAGATTGCCCCACTGTCTGATGCTATCTGCTAGGACGTGATGAACACCTTTGGTCTTCTTACCACCCCTACATGTATAGATGATACCTAGCCGCTCCTCTGCCAAGCCTGGTTTGTTAGCTCAATTGGTAAGAGGCAACATGTGGAAATATGGAGGTTTGCCGGTTAGAGTCTGGCGGCTGCCAGCACCACATGGATTTCTTTTCACACTTGCGTGCGCTGGCCATCTCCAGGGAAAGATTAATAACATTCATTCCTGCCCGGATGTTCTCAAAATCTAATTACCCTAACAGGCTCTAACAGGCTGATTCAAAAAGAAAGTTTACTCATTTTTGTTGGGCTGTAAAAAAATCTGCTAAGAATCCACGTAAATTTGCTTGCCAAAGTATATAATTTGATAAAAAAAACACCAATTTTCCAGATGCACACATTAGGCAACTTGCAGCAATTACTATTTAGGCCTTAAAATCAAAGTGTTGACTCACATTTCGACTGGTTTGCAACATTTATTGTCAAAATGAAAAAATTTTGGTTTATACTCATGCTTACAATGACTAACCATAGCAAATAAAATTTTTTAAAAAAATCAATGCTGCAAATGTAAATGAAGAAATATTCTTGGGATCATTTCAAGGGTAGAATTTCGTCACTGTGCGCGAGAAGAATCAGTCTTGATTCCCCAAAACAAATATGCGGGATCAGGCTATTCGCTACTTGTGTTCAGATCTAAAAGTGCGCGAATCAACATTGATTCACGCCAATCAGGTTTACGGAATCTTGCGAGAATCGGATCTCTTGATTCTCGCCGAAACTTTAGGCCCTGCGATCAGCCCATGTCTCTTGCCACTGTTTCGTTTTTGTGGAGTCTTCAACCCATGTAAACGAACGCCCCAGTGCCATGAGTGAATGTTTGAACAAACATAATTACAAAAGCGAGTTCCTATTTCTCTTTAGATCATATTAAAATTAGATGCAACTCTTTGATTAATTGAGATTGCAGGTATGCACAACTTATAATTTAGAAACAATTATATTAGAAGAAATTACAATTTGAGCAGTTTGTTTTCACCATGATTCGGGCGATTCCCTGGGCTTCCCCTTGTTGTCACCGCGATGTGACGTCAGCCCGCTCCCGGCTTATTGACACTCCAGTTTTGAGTCAGCCGAACATTCAATCCCTGGGAGTACTAACAATCAGAATAACAAATATTTTGGAATCACATTTTGGGATATCTTAGTCTTAAAAAATTAGTGAACCATACAAAACATGAGGGAAAACATTTTGCACATTTATTTAAATAAATAGTGCAGTTGCCTGACCACCCACTTCTGACCAGGCTAAGCTAACCACCGTTCCCCAATGAGGGCTCCCTTCAAAACCAAAAACTGGGTCTAAAGCACCTTTCTTAATTTGTAATCCTATGGGGAAAATGAGCAATTTTGATTGGAACCTCTAAACCCTTCATATGAAGGGAAAACAAAAAAATAATCCTAAAACGTGATACAGGAAACCAAGATTTGTAGGAAGAGGAATTGTGTAAAATGCGCCTACAGAAAGAAAATCCAATCTCCAGTTGCAAAAAATGGCCTTGCCGTAATTTTGTACAGTGTTCAATGGCAGTGGAATTGACAATGCCCGGTCACTAATTTGAGAAAAAAACAGCGACACATATTTGCCCATATCTTCGTAATTTTGGCCTACAGATTTGATTGACCATCATTTTTTAAGTTATTAAGTCACCTTTTCAATGAAATATTTCAATTTGAGGTAACCTTTTACAAAATACATGGTATTCCTATCCAGGCTTTAATATCATCAGCATGATGCGCTAGCTAGGCTAGCCTCGACATTCACAAACTTTAACCCTTTTTTTTTTTAAATGACTTACATTAACAGAAATATGTGACGACGTGAGCTGCATGAATATGTTACTCTAGGGTATGGACCAATATGCAGTGTATTACGATGAGGCCTATTCTTCGGATGCCATCGTCGAGGCTGCCGAATTCATTTTAAAAGGGTGGTGGCACAATACAAATTTCTTTCCAGCGATGGTCTAATCCAAAACAACTGCAAGATTGAACTAAGTGATTTTGTTCATTTTTGCAGGTTTGCACCGGATCAGGCAATTCTACAGCGGCCGTGGCCGGCAAACCCGGCAACGATTTACTTCTTTCAGATTTCAAATTAATTATATATGACCTCTGTCACTCAGCCTCATTCAGCTCAGTGCGAATTTGTATCGGCCGAAAGTGTGTACATGCTGAAATCAGGTTAAATAAGTACACTAAATTATATCTAAACGCAATTTATTAATAATTAAAGCTTTAAAATGGACAAACTAATTGAAATAAAATAAATATACCAAATAATTTCATACGCTATGAATATGAAGACGGGCTCTAGTAGTAGTAGAAAGTGGAAAAAATATCTCGGCGGCAGTACTGAGTTAGGGAATTTGGTGAGGAAATGCTAGCATTTAGCGAGGTTAAAATGCACAGTTGTATTACTGTAATTAAAACATACTAACCAGCTGCAGATGGAGAGTTTTTTCTCTTGCTAATGGTGTCTTTAATTAAAACTGTAATGTTGGGTTTTTGATCGCCAAAAATGAAGTTGTTTTCTCCCCAAGTCATGCCAGTGAGAATTTGTCACGGTGCAAAGGTGGAGGGAAAATTCTGTAAATTTGTTACCCAAAACCCAATTTTTAACAAAATCTATTTTTTTTTAAATGCATTAGATTTTTATTTTTTTCAATCGAGGTATGTTTCTAACAAGTACAAACACAATTATCATAAAGGCATGAAAATCAAAATTCCCAACACCTATTGTAAATTTTAAATTTTAAAATATTAAAAAACAGAAAAAAATACTTCTTTAGAAAAAAAAAACAAAAATTTTGTTGCAATCGGGAAGGCACTTTTAAAGGCTGATAAAAATGGCCCGTTTGAATCGTCATAGGAAGTTAAAATACAACTTTGTAACAGCATTTAAAACTGTCCGACATGAGGATATACATATGATGTTTTCAATACAGGAAAGGCAGTTGATGGTTTTAAATTTGCAATATTATTATGAATATAAAGTATAGAAAAACCAACTTGGTGGATTATAACAATATCTCTTCTTATTAATTAATTTGATCTGGGTAGTAGAGTGGGTAAAATATATTCTTGCAGAATTATCATGCAAACAAGTTGATGTTGATCTTGTAGACTGATTCCTACATGTACACTGTACTGTACCGTGCAAAGATTGAAAAATCGCTGCTGTGAAAAAAATTACAAATGAAAATAATATCAATTTTAAGTTCGTGTGGTGATGTGAATATTATTCTAAGTCCAAATAGGTATATTTTAGATACATTTAGTGCAGAGAAAAATATTCTAAGTCCAAATAGGTATATTTTAGATACATCTAGTGAATCGAAAAATATTCTAAGTCCAAATAGGTATATTTTAGATACATCTAGTGAAGTGAAAAATATTCTAAGTCCAAATAGGTATATTTTAGATATATTTAGTGCAGAGAAAAATATTCTAAGTCCAAATAGGTATATTTTAGATACATCTAATGCAGAGGAAATATTCTTATGTCCAATTAGGTATATTTTAGATACATCTAGTGAAGTGAAAAATATTCTAAGTCCAAATAGATATAATTTAGATACATATTAGGTACAATTACACTCAGCCAAAAGTGAGTAGGTACAAATTAGATACAGTCAGAATGTACCTAAAATATAACCTTTGAATATTAGATACATATTTGAGACAATATTAGTACAAATAGGTACACTAGAGTGTACCTACATTTTGCCAGGGTAGAAATAGTATCTTTTAAATGTACATGTCATCTGTCATCACTATTAATGATATGGAACTGCGACGTTCGTTACGAGGGAA
This sequence comes from Ophioderma brevispina, assembly GCA_023653785.1. Classification (NCBI taxonomy): domain Eukaryota; kingdom Metazoa; phylum Echinodermata; class Ophiuroidea; order Amphilepidida; family Ophiodermatidae; genus Ophioderma; species Ophioderma brevispina. Next base: position 18,392 of record JAMKCH010041813.1, read on the forward strand.
AGGAATATCTACGGCTTACAGGTACTATATACCGAGACGTGAATAGTATTTTTCAACCCTGCCCTCAAGAGATATAGTGTGTCTATTTTCTAACATGTGACACACTTTCAACCACTCAATAAACAAACTATATAATGAAGTTAGAAAATAAACTATAAAATCGGCCATTTATAATACATCAGTATATTGTAATATTACTGGTGGATCCTAAAAAATATCGCCCTTCGGGAATAACCTGTCTATAACAGCGTCATCGTACGTCAGACAACATCTTCGAAACAAGCGCTATGTTGGGAGTAGTCACGATTAATAAATCGCGGCATTGATGTGTATGAGATTACAATTCCCTCGCCGTATACGGAAACGAAATGGCGTGCTGTATAATACATACCCCATCAGAGAAAACTAACTAAAAAATAACAATAGTACTGTACAGGCTTAATCGTCATAGAAATTAAGGACCATGAATGCTGCTACATGCCACATATTTATACTTTGGATATTGTTGTCCATGCCGTTGCGATGCGTTGATGGTAAGTTCTTCATTCAAAGCTTTAAGATATAGTTGTTCTCAGAAACATTTTTACGATTTACGCACGTCGTTTTCACCGTGAATCCGTGAATACAACTACACCGTAGCTTTGAACAGGAGGGGCAACATTAATATACACTCCATTGGTCGAGGGCATAGTGTGGATTAAAGCTAAATTAGTACAATAATAGGTTGCGCGATCAGGTAATTCGACCATCGTGTCACCAGAAAGAATGTTTTGACAGCGGCGATTAGTTGGCGAGAGAGGACTGTTACATTGAATAATACCATTGAAGCAAATACGATTAGTAGAATTAGTCAGAATGTTTGAGGATTTAATGTAGCTATAAATATGCTTACGTTGACTTGAATGCAGTGTAACAGGCGGGGGGAAGGGGGGCAGGTGTTGCCCCCACCCACCACCGACGACTTTGGCGGGAACAAATGGCAAAATCATGCTAAATCAGCCTCGTGTTTTAGCCCTCTGACCGGGAAAAATTGGCCTTTTGACCCCATGAGAGGGAAAATTTCCCAAAACTGGAAATTTTCCCCCCTCAGGGCGGGTAGGCCCGTTACGCCACTGCTTGATGTTAATAGATTTAGCGTGAAACTTTTAATTTCCACCCACTACACATGCCCCTCATTCAATGCCCATAACATTCGGAAAAGTACTAGAGGTGACACGATGATTTGAATCTACTATAATATTTGTCAAAATGTGTCCTAAATTTATGTGTGATAAACACGGCCATGTCCAAGTTTGACAGAAGCAGGGATTTATTGAGTAAAGCTATCTTTGTTACCGCAATCGCAAACGATGATATATGTCACTGGAGAAAAGGAATGTTGTTAGTCTTTTTAATTTTGACTACGTTATAGACGTTCGTAGACGTCAAAGGTCAGAAATACCTTTCAAAACACAATAAATGAGCCTTGTGCACAAATGATCGAATTTTAGATAAAAAAACAAGATTTAATGATTTTTAATTGGTTGGTACAGCATTTGGTACGTCCAAAACAATATTACATATATTTTAATTAGTTAAGGTAGGGTACTTAAAGAGTTACTAGGTTCTGTGTGGAAAGCGTTGCAGTTCAACGATGATGTTCCTCACAGCGAAGATCCAAAATGAAACAGCGCACAAGTCACATTAAAACTCATTAGGTATGTATACTCCATGAGGAATCTTCTCGTACCTAAGGTTAATTTGGTCCAAGCAGTTTAGAGACGGGGTTTTCCTCGACAACACACATATTCTGCAATACCGCCTTCACCACTTCCACTCCCACCTTTCCCCCTAGGTATTCTACCACCATCAGTCTGTCGCTAATATCCTCATTTAGGACCACAAACTGGAGCACTTTTGATTCCAAAAACTAAAGCTCTTTTGGCTCAAAAAGACGACAGCAAACAGTGAATTAGCTTTCAAGCCCCGGCGGTCTCCAAAGTATTATAAATCCTGCGACACTGTGTAACACAAATCTACCCATGATGTAGATTAAAACTAGCTATTAACTATACTGTATAGCTCCTGATTACAACTGCTCGCCCCTGAGTCTTTCAGTGACAAGATGTAGCTTCTCCAAACTAGATTCCCCTTTCAACAAGAATCATACATAATTCTCATGATAAAAAAGAACCTAGCACTGTCCAAATCAGATTGTCACAAACCTTACATCATCTGAATTGCATCATTACAATTTATATCTTTATGGGGAATTAACTATCTTGCAACATGTTGATCTCAAAGCATAAACAAGTTGACTCAGTTCTAAGTTCCATCTTGGGGGATTCCATTTACCCTATTGTCCAATATGTTTTTAACAGGTGTGGCTCATATAGCACACTAGGACTCCCCTGATCTCTTTTTTTATCATAACCAAAGTACGGTTCCCGTTGAGAATCTTTTCTTCAAATAAAATTGAAAATCAAATTAATATCTTTAATCAGAAAAATGGAGGCTATATAACAATACTGCATTGTTCACCCATAATACTACTCATAATTTGAATTTTCGTTTTTTTTAAAAAAAAAACACCAATTCCTATATCACCACAGGAGAACGAGAATTCTTTTCCATTTGTAAAACAAAAATCAAGACAGTCGTTCCCAAACTTTCCAGTTTTTACGGTCACGATGAAGTCTTAACGTCAAAGCAGCATGAAAATGCTGAATACACATAGAGAGTGCGGGACTGAAAAGGGAATGTTCCGATATGATAAATAAGTACGCGAAAAATTTAGTTAGGCATTGTAAAATGTCAAATAGAAATCTTTAAGATGTACTTCAAAAGATTTTTTGTTGTAAATTGGTATTTGTTGGGAAGGTCGTTCCAGGTTTGGCGCCGTGTATTGAATAGAATAATTGTGTTTTTTAAGTAGTTTGGGGAATGGAAAGATGGAAGAGGATTAGCTTGTCTCGTGTTAAATTTTGGAAACTTGTCTGTTTGTTTGGAAATATTGTGATGTTTGGAGATAATTGGATTATGGTGATAATCATGCATGAAACGTCCTGTTTGAGTTTCTTAATGTCAGTTATTTGAGTGGTTTAGAGATTAAAAACATGGCACGCGTGTGGTCCAGTGGAGTGAGCATTCGCCCCGCACTCCAAGTCGTGATTCGATCCCACTACGCCAACGTGTTGCGCCCTTGAGTAATTACTCCTCTTTACCCAGGTGTATAAATGGGTACAGCTGATTATTCACATGCGTGAAAGTACATACTCGCTGTGCGGAGGAGGCGACCCCCCCCCCCCCCCCCCCACCCCCCCCCAGCAAAAATACTACGGAGGATTCTGGCCCCACGCTTAAGGAAAGGAAAAGAGATGCGCACGAGCTTTCTCGCACGACCAGTTACTTTTTTTTAAGAGAATAAAATAAGGTGTGGTTCGATGGCCCATTTTCGTGTTAAATACGATCGGTTTAGTGGCAAAAGATGATTTTCATGCTGGTCGAAAAGCAACCACTTTGTTTTGCCTTTTTCTTCACCCTAATGCACTAAAAATGCTTATGGCCCTTTGCGAGTTGAGAATAGACAAAATTTATAAATATAGAATAAATTGGGTGTTTATTATCGAAAGAAAAGTAGAATTCCCTAGGGTGAGATCAAATCAGATGTTATTTACTAATAGATTGTGCAAGAGATGACAACAGAATTCATTCAAACCAAAATGCTAATTTAGAAAATGAGCCAAGATGTTTATGCTTCGAGGTCAGACTAGATTGCAACTGAATACCCTTATATAAATTTGTTTTTATAAGATGGGCCTTATATGCATGGATGCTAGAAGAAACTATGAACGAAGCGAACCTCAATTCATGTACGCGAGCTCCAGTAAATGAATGCAACCCGATAAGTAATTGCAAATATTATATAGCAGCTCGGAGAAACTGGCGTCATAATTCCTTCTAGATCATCATATAAGATCCCCCCTTCTAATTATATCATCATATTGTTTCCTTTTTTCTCGCTGTGAGTTTAAATTAATGCTACTCAATTCGTCCAATTTTCTTAGACACCTGGTATTTGGTTATGGCTGGGCACATACGTAATTACTCATGCGATACTGTTCCTTGTGCACTGTGTGCCTCATACCGTAGGAATAAAATATTTACCCGCTTTTTATTGAATGATTCTTACAGTGTGAGTTATATATGATATCTAGGGTGAATATCACCACACTACTTGAACATTGTGAATGAATCAGTCCTCTCTCCCGAACATTCACCGTGGAACTTATCCACAGTTACCCTTTAACGCCCCGTGTCCTTAACCTGAACGGAAAAGGGGGTATTTGAACACAGATTTTAAGGATTGGTTACAGTTTTTCACACCAACCGGTCATTTTTACCTATAACACATTTTTGGGTGAGTCTCATGCATCGAAATTTTCCATATTACTGTTTTTAAACAGGGTCCCAGAAAGTACGGGAGCAGGGAGCACCGCTCCTAGGAATGACAAAAAGAATTGAGGAAATCACAAAAAGATAAAAATGTGCAAGAGGTAAAAATGAAAAGAAAAGTGAAGAGAAAGGGAAAAGAAGAAAAAATGAAAAGAGAAAAAAAAAAAGGATTAGAAAAGAAAAGACTGATACAAATCCACAATAAATGAAATGAATAATAACAAAAATAAAAAATTCCATGAAAGATGCTGACTGCTATTGAAGTTGTCTCATGCTAATGCTGCATGAGGAAAGGAAAAATTTTTGGGACGCTCTAGGAGTTCAAGAAAACTAGGACTTGAGGGAACACATTTAGGACAATATTTGACAACAATTCTCATTCCAAAAATGACCTAAGATTAGAGGAGAATTTTTACAGTTCCTACGAACGGAAAAATGTAATAATCCCGAATTTCATATAGGAAGACTTTCCAACTGACTCTACTTTCAGTTTGTGAGGAAAACTGAATGGGGAAATATTAACAAGCTTGGGAAACTATTTGGCAAAAATATTGGAAGATTTGCCAGATTCAGATTTCAGATTCATAATAGGAGGAAAAGGGAAAGTAGTTGATGAATGTTTATATCTGTGTCATGACAAATATCTTTTATTACAAATTGTAATATTTCCTCAGATCATATTGTAGATAAGGAAAGACTGTGAAACTCCTCATTTTCAGGCATTTTTAAGAGGAATCTATCTAAACAGCTAGACTCTCAGATGAGGAAGTGGGTCCACAAGAGTTCTTGAGTTAGCTCTATCTAAAACCTCATCTAGATCTAGATATTTGCACTCAAGCCAAGACTCCTTAAAACTCATTAATAAGTATAAAACAAAGGATGTTTCCCTTTTGTGGCATAATAGAGTGAGGAATTCATACACAATGGTAAAAAAAATTGACAATCTTGTCAAACTTGGCCAGAATCTGGCCAAACTTGCCCCTATATTCGGGTCAAATTTTTGAATAACTCTGGTATTGACCATATTTATGAGGTATTTTAAGGAGTGCAGGGGCCCTTTCCCAACTAACCAAGATCCCCTTTCCAACTGTCTTAGAGTCCCCTTCCCAGCTGCAAACACCCTTCTCGTGTCTTCCAGATTCCTCTCTCCTTACAGAGGTATTCTTTTCTCAACTAACCATGGCACTTTGCTTTCCACACAACTCCTCAACCTTATCCAATACTTGTAAGTTTACCCTTTAATTCTACATATGCCCATTCCATCTACCCATGTTCCGCTTTCCATACACCAATGGTCCTTTTCTTTCCAACTACTCCCAAGATTTCCCCTTCCAATTACCCCAGATCCCATTCCCAAATACCCCAGTGTCCCCTTCCACTCTCCTATACCCCAGGGTTCCACTTTCCAACTACCCCGGGTTCTCTTTCCAACAATCCCCTTTCACGCCTCTCCAGCAATTACTACGACCTGCATTTGAAGCATAATTCAGTTCTTAAGGTCCCCATGTAGAACATGTTTGCCTCAGAGCTAAATTTGAGCTGAATTTTAGTTGCACTGCCTGCAAATTTTCTTCAAAATCAGTTCTAAGACCCTAATTTAAAATACGGACGAAATCGTTCCCAATCCCCAAGTTCAGGAAGTTGGTACACAGTGTGTCCATATCCTTATACCCGAAAAAGTTTGGATTCCTTCCGGGCTCTCACCTTTCTCACTCTCTCATAATCTCACCCTCACATGGGGTGATTTTTTTCTCATTTACACAATATGGTTTTTGGGATTTATAACTTTGTCCACCGCAAAAGCAAATATTATTTAAATTTTATCATTAGTACTTGTAAACATTGTCAATTAGATCTACAGTAGGCCTATTAGCAAGCGAAGCGAAGCCCTTCAGAATGGCCATATAATTGAAAATAAAAGCATTAAATGCATTCACCATATGCCATAAAAACACTGTCTAGACTGTATACATGTTACAATCGTGATTTGGTACACATGCTCTTAGTATAGAGATACTCACATTCCATCAATATACGTGAGGAAATGTTGGACTTTAAAAAATTTGCTCCTCTGAGGAAGAAAAAACGTTTGGGACCTGGTTTTAAACGTCAATCAGTGGTCACTAACATCGAGTATTGGCAACCGATGGCAGAATAGTGCGTCATTTATGATGTCAATGGGAAGCAGCAAGAAGCGTCCCACGCATCGGTCAGAGGCTGAGCTAACTCCAGTAGTGTTTGAGGAAGATTGTCCATATAAATGATTGCTCGGCCTACCTAAGGCATCCAGCATGCTCGAAAGGGTTCTTCAAAATCAGGGGAGCAAGCAGGGCCATGGTATCTACTCCACACCACTCTGCACTCAAAAATGCATTCTATGATTTCAGATTGAAAAAGCCCGGTTGCCAAAAAAATTATGTGTACTTATTTCATTTCCATCATGAAATACTCCATGGGGGACAAGTCTGCAGTTGTGTAAATACCAGTTTTCTGTGTTGGGCAGGCAGGGGGTAGGACACGATCAGCTCGATTTGGGCATTGGGGATTTCCATCCTAAGAAAAATGAGGCTCCGTGGACAAGTCGTTTTGCGACTTATTGTTCAGTGGACCATAATCGTGAGACCACTAAAACAAATGGAACATTTTCTTTCAGGCAAGATGCGCAATTACCCATTCTTATTAATAAAACAAAATCCAAAGCTATCAAAAAGTGGACAAAATATTCAATTTCATTTTGGGTAAAGTTGTTATTGGGTCACCCTGTATTTCGGGGAAATATGTACACTGCACTGAAAGGAAAACAATTGCACTCGATTACTCTCTAGCCATGCAGTGTTGTATTAACATTTACTGTTTGAATTAAGACACATATATATCCAAAAAGTAATTGAAGTTAATTTGAAGATTCAATTTTTTTTTACAAATTGTCAAATTACGACTCACGTGACGGTTTTAATGTTATAATGAACTGTAAATTGCTATTATACATCATTCATATCATTGATACTTAATATGCCAAACTCATGGCCAATTACTATCAAAAGACTTGGTGTCATCGCCCTATCTACTATCTGTCCTCCAGAGTAACAGGGACGTGTAATACTACATGGTTATATCATGGAAAATTGACATAGGGCCAGATTTCGGAGTGACGGCCATTTAGCCAATGACCTCAGGAAATATGTTGTGTTCTGCACCATGTCGAATTTGTATAGATAGATGCCAACGATCCGAAGAAAACGCTTACTTATGTAAATTAATTAATTTGAAGGATTAAACCTCTACATCACATCATGCAAAAACATTTGCAGGGTATATTTCGACTGATACCATCAGTGTCGTTCAGGCTGCTGATGCTGTTATTTTTGATTGAAAGCCGTCGGCAGAGTGATACGTAATTTGTTCGAAGGACAAAGCAAAACATCAAGTAACCTCATCGAAACAAAAGGTGTTCATGTTTATACAAAAGAGTAATGAAGCGTTGCCACGACAGTGGTGCATTCTGCAAATGACATTTCTTATGTCCTTTTGCCAGTTTCTACTGGCTTAATGGCTATTATAATAATGCTTTTCAACCAAAAAATTAACATATCCTTTAAAAGTGGGTCCTTTCGCATATTATTATTAATTTTCCTTTGCCAATATTTAGAGAATATACAAAAAGCATCTGTGTGTGAGATTCTGGGCAAAAATAGTGCCCAAAAAATTCCATTGACGTTACATACAAAAATTAAAATCCAAGGGAAACCATATCAAAAAGAATTTGACATCAAAATGTTTGCCAGAATCGTTTGAGCAACCAAAATGGCCTAATAATCCACTCGTTAAATTAAAGTTTGCCCACTCCCAATCCTAACATCTAGACAATAGCTTACTCGTCAGTTACCCCGATTTGGTGAAGTGGGCCTGAAATTTTACAGGAAATCCTGCCAGCAATTCTGCCAACAAAAATTCATAAACACTTAAGACTTTTAAAGGTTTCCATTCCAAATTCACTGTAAATTTAGCAGTTTTTTTATTTCGTTGTTTTTTACCCCCAAACACCCTTTCACGTCATATTAAGACCAACTTCGATATGTAATACAATATTTTATCGTGAATTCAGGATTTTGGACCTGTGTGGCCGAAAAAAAAACCCGGGTGCCGAAATACAGGTTGCCGCGGAACCTTCCCTCATAGGAACTGCCGAAGTACCGTGGCATTCGGCAGAGGAGAAAGGAAGTGGAAAATAAAGTGCGGTTTATGGTTATTTTTTTCGGGACTGTATGGACAATTATACAATGAACCTCATTAAAAAAAGGCTTTGTGGCAGATTTAGGAAAAGCATGTATGTAATAGTAGGTAAATACGGATTTGTACGCCCAAAAAAACACCCACATAGACCCCATGGAAGACACCCCAGATAAAAGTTTCGGGTAGCAAGGTAGCCGAATTCAGAAACAATGTATACGAATTGATACGTATGGCGTTCCATGTAAAGGGTCCCTTTAGACCGTTTTTGTTGCAAACAGGGGTTAGGTTGTTTTAGGGTTGGGGTACAGGGCCTATCGGACCTAGGGTTAAGATTAGGGTTGGAATTAGGGTTAGGTGTTGGTTTTAGGGTCCGGATTAGGACCTATTGTGATTTTCTTCAATTCACAAATAATAAGGGTTATGTTGTTATTTTATTTATTTTTTCTGATGGAAGGGTCATGTTAAATGTATTTTCGTAAACCAAACACCTATCTGCATCAGCATTAAGGATCACATAATGTAGTAATTGTTCTGTGGGTAGGATGGCGCCGGATGGCCGAGGGTGTATGGGTGTCATGCAATAGGGCCTATAATACTTTACATTGGGGGGTATGCAATTTTCCAAAACATCTTTCAATTTCTGCCGCCACCTCCATTGTAAATAATGAAACGGCCCTAAAATTACCAGTTTTAAAGCTAATTCTTAGCCTGTCGTACGAGTTGAGTCAACTGCAACATATTTCGTGTCATCTGGTCCGTTACAGCCAATTGACACAAGAACTTAGTAAAATCCAACAACCGCACGCTGTAATAAGGATCCCTATGTGCCGAACTACGGGATAACCCATTGTTTCGGCAAGTGACCCTGACGTTCGGCAGGGTAATGACGTTGCCCGATTTCGGCACGAATAATTGCCGAAACACGGGGCGTGTTCGGCAGATACCCCTGCCGTACGGAGGCCATCTGCCGAAGACCGGACGCTTCGGGTATAGCCCTGGTGGTATTTCGGCGCAGCCAGACCTATATAGGACACATTTCCAGTTGTGTGGGGTTTTTCCATCAGCGATTCCAGTGCCTTCTAGTTGTACAAGAAAAATAAACGCATGTCCCGATTGGCACTACTGACAGGTAGAATTAAAAAAAAAAATCAGCCTA
>JAMKCH010041814.1:0-13161 GCA_023653785.1 Ophioderma brevispina
CACACTTCAAAAATATCGTCCAGTTGTAATCCTGGTATGCCCACTTTAACCCGCCACCAAAAACTTTATCTTCACAGCCTTACTTGTTCCATCTTATCTAGTTATTAATAACGCAACCCTTTTCTATCAACAAAAAACGAACTCTTAAGTTAACATTTATCGAAAGGAACGACATATCTGGTTCTTGTGTAATTGTATGAGCAACGGGTAATTTCTACAAGTACCACCTTGGCCGGCTTTTCTCATCATCATCATCATCAAAGTCATCATCATCATCATCATCATCCTCATCATCAATCATCATCATCCATCATCCTCACTTATCATCACTGGTACAACTGCAACAGAACTAAAGATGTTCCATGACGCCGCGGGGTGCAGACAAAGTATTAGTTGAAGTTGTTTAGGGCGGCTGCTAAAAACTACCAGGGTGGTCACGACGTGATTTCCAGGGGCATTTTGTTTCTCAGTCTATGACTGTTCCTTGGTAAAAATGAGTACTTATATCTCGATCCGGGGCCCAATAATAGTGTATGCAATCAGATTATATGTCATTTAACACAAAACATGCAGCCCTTCTCTGGACTTTTCTCAAGCATCTCAATGTATTTTGTCTGTGAGGTTCAGTGACTACAGCAGCATATTCCAGGTGAGGTCTACCTAATGCCTTATATGCTTGGCTTTGGTTTCTTCTTGCTGCATTTTAAATGTTCCTTTTCCTTTGCAAGGAGACCAATATTCGTTTGCTTTACCAATTGATGCGCCTATATTTGGCCTCCAGTAAGGTCCTTGGCGATGGTCACATCAGATAAGTATGTTCCCTGACTGCTCCAGCGTTTCACCAAGTATGCTGTACTCATTCTAATTAAAGACCTTTTAGCCACAGTCATGGTGTTTTTTACAACACCTTTTTAGGGTTGAAATTCATTTGCCATTTTGAAGCCCATTGACAAACCAGATAAGATCGTTCTAAGTTTGGCACAACTTTGACCACACTTTCACGGTGGTATAAGAGGAAATGCATCAATCAGCAAAGAGTCTTATTTGCATTGGAGCCCTTCAATGATGTCATTAATATATAATCCGGAACAACAAGGGCCCAAACACGTACCGTTGTGGACAAACCTGATATCACTGAATGCCATTCAGAGCTTTCACATTGATGACACACGTTGTGCCGCTTGGACAGGAAGGTACCAATTCCAATTGAAATTTACCGCTACCCTAATAGACCCATAAAAGTGTAATTTTGATTTCCAACGTTCATTGGTAACACAGTCAACAGCTTTTGTAAAATCTAAAAAATAGCTGCAATCGGATCTGTTGGGATTGTGTCAATTCCTTCATCCATTCGTTAACTACTTGAATAAGTTGGTACCCACATATGACCTTTGGGGCGGAACCCAGTTGATAACGGGCTTAAATAATATACTTAGCATATTGTTGCTAATTGTGGCGAATAAGAATGTGTTCCAAGAATGACAACATGCTGGCGGTCAAGAACATGACGGTAGTTACCAGGGCTTTCTTTTGATCCTTTTTGAACAGCGCGTAACATTGGCTAAAAGCCATCATCTGGGAGAGTTCCTGTGTCGATAGATTGCTGAACAATGACGCCAAAACTTGAGCAACCTCCCTGCGGTTTCTTTCAACCTTCGGGCAGTAATCTCGTCAGGACCAGAAGCTAATGCTAGGATTAAGGTTCTTGAGAAGTTTAAGAACACCCGCGTTCTAATGTTGAATTTAAACCCATGGTGGGTATTTACGTGGTGAAAAGAATAATGTCATCTTTTTTTCAATTGTGAACACTGAATTGAAGTGATCAGCGAGAGCGTCTCTTTGTCCGTGTCCGAAGATTTACAAGACTTTGAATCCCTTTTTTCCAGGTTGGGCTAGCTGAATGTCAACCCGTTTTGCGTCTAATATATTTCCAGAAGGACGCGAGCTGATTCCAATCATCATTGCTATTTTTGATGTAGTCCGACTTTGCCTTCTTGATGATTTTTTTATAGACGGCGAGCCTCACGGAATCTTTCCCAGTCAGCAGGAAGTTGAGATCTTTTGCTTCTTTGTGAAGTTTACTCTCTTTTTTGAACCAATTTCCTTATGCTCTTTGTTACCCACGGCAGGCCTTTTGATGGGCGTGACATTTTACTTGGTATGTTTTTGTTCTTGATGTATTAAAATGGCGTTTTGAGTGGTGTTGTTTGTATTGCAATCACCTAGTCTTTCAACGGTAACAGTAGAAGTAAGTGTTCTTTAAATTGGGCACAATTATCTCTTTCGCGGCATCTGGTCGAAATTCCCTTTGTTCATCCAAGAAAACTTTGCGCCTTGGCTTTTTGACAATGTTTGGCTTCGAAACAACTGAGGTGACCACCACGTCATGGTCACCAAGACCTGCTCTGACGTTGCACTCCGAGATTTTAGTAGGAACGTTGGTTACAACAGGTCCAATATGTTGGTCCGTTTTTTTCGGTCAATCTGGTTGGCTTTTTGGTCAACTCCTCCACAAATTCACTGCAATGTACACTCCTCTTGTCTCATATACGACGACCCGGGATCCCTTTTATACAAACTACAATGACTTCTACACTCGACAGTTAGTACCTCTTTTAAAACAAGGTGTTAATATGAAGAATGAGATCAATTAAATGCTGATTGTATTTATATGTATTTTCTTCTGGCAAGATGTGGCTTACATATAGTCGCACTTATGACATAGTCTTATTTTTTAGGCTCACCTACCTAACAAATTTTACTCGTAGAAGTCCCCCTGATTATAAGGGGCTTGCCATACGGCATATTTCTATGGACATATTTTTCAGACGGCTACCTTGCAATTGGCAATAAATTGGAATTACAATCATTCTTGGCAGGTGTACCTAATGCAGCGCCGATGTATTTTACTATAATCCCTTGCAGACGTGTGTCTGGGGTGCGAAAGGGCCTCCACCTCGACACAGAGTCGACATCCAAATAGACGCATATATAGCCTTGTTTCAATTTAGGACCTCTTGCAATGCGCAAAATTTCATGGTACTTTTTGTTTTGGACTGACGATTAACCTAATTGCGAAGGAGGCGCCATGGGGGTTTATATTTTTTTCATCATCATCATCATCAATCATCATCTCATCATCATCATCTCATCATCAATCATCCAACACATCATCTCATCATCAAAGGTGTGGACTATAACTTTGTCGACTTTGTCTCATAAGCATCGTCGTCATCATTTATATCTTTAAAGGAATTCATGTTCTTCTCGAAGGAGAGAAAATTCCACCTTAATCGTTCATGCCTTACTACATTGTCTGTACGCTCACGATTTTCGGCTTGTGTTAACTTGAGGATATATATGATTTTAATAACCCAGTTATTAAAAAAATAAACAACAAAAACATTGAATTTGATTTAATAAAATGTTTACTTCAACCCAATTATAAGCTGCCTTTGGATACAATAACATGGTTGTTAATGTGCAGTTTAATGGTATAAAGTTACTCTTCAAACATATCAGTTAACCTGGTTTTATACCATACCACTGGCATTATCTGGAGACATTAGTTAGACAAATGTATTAAGGCATTATTTTTTGTTGACGGAAACGTGTCGGGTGAATTAAGATGTTTCAGCAGTTGTTAGTACGACAACGAAGGTAGAGTTATCAAGTAGTGCGAACAGATCTCTCATTATTTAAATTTGAGCTGGGTTTGCTCAAAATATATGTATGTCTTAAAGGTGGGTGACCCGATCGACAGCCTCGTCCTGCCACTTAACCCCATCAAAATTGAGATTTTGATATCAGAAAAAAATCTCTCATTACTCTAGTGAAATTTAAGGGCTGGGAAATGTCGGTTGTTAAAGGTGGATTAAGTCTGTGATGTCACTTGCGCCAGACTAGTATTATGAGATTTCCTTGTTTGTGAAGTAATACTATGAAACCTACACTTCTGAATTATATATTTTCGTTTGAGGTTATGAAAGAAAAAAAATCCCAAATCGGGTCAACCACACGAGCTTACACACATTGTTTTATGGGCCAATATGGTACACTTCTACTACCCAAAAGGCTAGAGCGATTTAACTTCTAATTTGTAATCATATTTTTTTTTTGTGATAACATATTAAGAATTGTGCAAAAATGTGTTAATGTTATACGTCATACACTAAAAGTTCAGCGTGTACACAGCATTATGAGAAAAAAGATAACTCGATTTCCAATAATTGCCAACATTGGTCTAATTGGGCGCGAGTTTTCCTATTACAAGCAAACGTTCATATCACGTTGTCCCATAGGCCACAGTGCTGTAATTTCTATCCTGTCCGTGTTCGGACAAAACGTATAATTTTACGAATTCCTTCCATAGTAGATCGAATCTACACGTAAGAGTAGCAAACATAATATACTAAAGGACAGTTAAAGTCTGACTCAGAGATTTCTGAATATAATTTTTTAAATATATTAATTAAAAATATCAACTAAACTAAAGATAGTCCCCCTAGAATTCTCATTTCCAAAGTTGAGATGAAGCAGAGTTTTCGTTTTGCTTGCGCGGTAACAGTATGTTTATAGATAACAGTGCTATAGGATGCTGTGTAACCAAATTTCCGGATCCGGAATTTTTAAACACGATGTGATTCTGTATATAAGACTTCGATTTGAGCTAGGCTATTTCACACAGTGATTAGTATAACCTGGACAAGCTTATGTATATGCCAACCAACGCAATTTGGGCTTGAAAATGAGGCGCCCTTCATCGGGAAATCTCTGAGTCGGGGGCCTTTAAGATTCATATAAATCAACTCGTTGGAGGTACAGTAGGTCTAGGATGGATCTATGGACCACACAATGCCCCTTTAAAGGAAATAAATTAATTCAAGAGTGAAGAGCAAGAACACGATGTGGTTGAAGTTCATGAAATGCTTAACTTGTGACCTACATCGCCGTCAGCAATTTATAAATTTGTAAAGCCAATGGCGATTTCATTTGACCCGAAACCAAGAAAAAATAATGGTATATTTTTGAAAATATTATGCACAGTATGGCTCTAAAACGTTGTGTTTATGTAAAACTAGTCAATTGCCATTATTTAGATCTGAAAAGCGCATGAAAGTCCAATGTCCCACTTTTTTAGCGCAAAAATGGATTTTTGCATATTTTCTGTGGAAAATGCCAATTTTGTCGACTCGCGGACTTTATGACATCATTGTTACCAAATTTGAAGGCTACATAAGTAGAAAGCTAACACTGTTTACAACAATCCTTTGGCGACCCAATTCATTAAAATGGAAAGAATATGTCATTGCACGATGTTTGTGCATCGACCCACGACTCATGGGCGGTACAAATTGCCTCAACTTTGCAATAGTCAGTTCATATTATGTTTTAGAGTAAAGAAAACAGAAGTATTAGTATAAACTATGCACACACATTGCTGCAAAATTAACTCGTTATCTTTCAAGTGCAGGAAATTAATCCCAATATGACTTTCATCTTAGTGTACAAAATGTCATTAGAATAGGTGAAAGACACAGCAGAATTAATTAATCAGTTTAATTGATATCATTGTCCTCAACTTTGTATCAACAGGACATTGCTATAAAATTCACGGAAATTGTAACTTCAGAGAAATGTGATCATCTGGGTGGGCACTCTGTAGGTTGTTAACAACTTCTTTGAGATTTTGGCCCAAAATTATGCTCCAGGAGCATATGTTCCAGGACCAAATAATCCTGGAGCATGTTCCTGGAGCATAATAATCCAGAAAGGAGCATACTGACTCTGCCCCAGGAGCATAAATAATATAGAGAAATATTCTAAGTCAAATATGCTCCAGGAGCATATTCTAATGCACAATGCTTCAAGAGCAGGTGGCAAATATGCTCCTGGAGCAGTGGAGAAATATTCTGTCAAATACTGCTCCAGGAACATATGTGTCATATTAGTGTGGGTTGATATGTCAATGAAACAGTTCCCGTAGGATTTTGGTGCTAAAGTTGATTTTCTTGCTGTTTTTCATTCAATAGGGACCAGACAGTCAGAAAATGTTGGGGTGCAAATTTTCGGACTGCTGCCCCCTTCCTCAAGGGGGAAAAGTTACTACAGGGAACAATTTAAAATCGAGTCAAATTGTGTTTTAATGTACATTAACATGTTCGTCTCATTATAAGGATTAGAAAAAGTATATATTTGCCTAGGTTCCGACCTTTAGTTAAAGCGCTATAGCCCATAATGGTTCATCCTGGGTTAAAATTTACCCAATGCTCAGATTTTGTTGAAAGTGGTAATACGTTGTTTGAATTGTCTCACAGGATCCAAAAATGTATCATTTTACAGTGTGCGACATTTGGTTGGCTAATTACATAGCAAAATGTCGCAAGGGTCTACATGGTCTATGGGGTCACCAGAACTTTCCCTGGATGTCGCAATGGTGATATCAAAAGATCAATTAAAATGCATTTTCTGTTTCAGTATGACACAAGGAATCATTTGACACCACTTTCAACAACATCGGAGCATTTACCCCCAGGGTGACCTTGAACCATTATGGGGCTATACCGCTTTAAGTAAAGGTTGTAACCTAGGCAAATATATACTTTTTCTAATCCTTATGACGAGACGAACGCGTTCGTGTACATTAAAACACAATTTGACTCAATTTTAAATTTTTCCCTGTACTAACATTTGCCCCTTGAAGAAGGGGGCATCAGTTGGAAAATGTGCACCCCATCATTTTCTGACAGTTTAGGTCCTTTTGAAACCCAAACAGCAACAAAATCAATTTTAGCATGAAAATCCTACGGGAATACACACCAACCCACACTATATGATCGTGTAGCATGTGCTTTCAAATTTGACTTAGAATATTTCTCCAGATTATTTATGCTCCAGGGCCAATGGGCCCTATGCTCCTGGGCATAATTTCGGG
The DNA here is from genome assembly GCA_023653785.1 of Ophioderma brevispina. Taxonomy (NCBI): domain Eukaryota; kingdom Metazoa; phylum Echinodermata; class Ophiuroidea; order Amphilepidida; family Ophiodermatidae; genus Ophioderma; species Ophioderma brevispina. The sequence continues at coordinate 6,935 of JAMKCH010041814.1, forward strand.
CAAAAATCTCAATAAGCGTTCATCCCATAGAATCTAAGTGACCTACTAGTTTAGTAAAGCTGCCAGAGTTGGAAGTCGCACAATTGCAAAATACTCGTGAACTTACTCCAACGTTTGCAATGCATTTTTTCCAACTCAACGGAAAAAAAAAGTTACTATTCATAAGAAAATACTACAACAAAAACACTTACCAGAGTCTTGCATTAGGTGGGTGCTTTTTCTCAAACTGCATTTATTATTCGCTTTTCAAATTCGAAGTTAAAATTCACAAAACCATATGTGTTGCAATAAAAAGTTACCTTATTACATATAAAACGCCATGACGATTGTTCCAATACCTTTAAGAATTGAATTGTATATAAAATATCCGATTAAATAGCAGAAATGTCTTTTTTTAGAAATGTTTTACTTTAGAAAGTAGAAAGATTTCCCCATGGTAACATATTAAACACATTAACCTGGTCATACGATAATGTCAAATTACCGATTACATTTTACATATGTTATACAAAACTGAGACAAATTAATGTCAATATGGCTAGTTGCTTGGAATACTAAGATCACGCAGGGTTCTACTTTGATTTTTTATCGCCTTTTTCACGACAACATCTCGTGTAGTCTGTGAAGATTCATGACTGGGTCCCAGAGATCAATGGAGGAGTGAGAGAGTGTGGGCCAGTATTTCCTTTGTTGCTAGCGGTACTCTTTGGGATTTAAACAGGTGCTAATTCTGAATTTAATTTGTGCTAGATAACATTAATTGAACTAGGATACTTCGCTCTCCCTCCATGACTCATTTGAAATTGCGCAAATGTACAATGAACATATCTCGTCATTCGGGAGGGACGTTAAGCAGTCGGTCAAGTGAATATGTAGAGTAGTAACCTAGTCTAGTAAAGTATGATGTAAACTCTCGTAGACCTTCTTGGTACCCTTGACATCATTGGTAAGCAAATGTATACCGGTGTAGAATTATAGTCCGCCGTACTCACAATCCGACTACAATGCTAAAGAATAGGGCACACGATTTAGTTGACTCTTCACGCAACATTAGTTTCACGCTTTATTCCGTTGTTGTCTATGGTGCCCGGACTGTGGCTCCCTGGGGACTATAATTACTTTCACACCGGGACAACGCGACATATATTGGGGTGTCGTTTATATTACCTATGACTTATAGGTTTGGAATTATGGGGTAAAAACTGTACAATGTCAACTTTGGTTTGTACAGGGGTCAAAAAATAAAAGTTGCTCCAATTTTTGTACAACATGGTTCAAGTTGTTAGGTCAGCTCACAGAATGAAATATAGGAATAGTTTTGCCTATCTTTTAAGATAAAAGTGTTTGGTTATTAACCAAAATGGCGAATAAAGTCAACAGCTATTGGCCAGCTATGGAATTATTATGAACCTGTGACCTATTGTGTGGATACGTGAAAACTAGCATCTCTACATCCTTTTTAGATAGGGAAACAATTGCACATGTATTACCTGAATCAAAGCAAGTTTTAACCTTGCCCATGTACATAACAAAATCGACTTTTTCACTATTTTACAGTTTTTACCCCATAACTCCGAAACTATAAGCCATAGATAGTGTAAACTATACCTTTTTGGAATCCTTGTAACCAGACAAACATCATGGTTTACTTTTCAACACAATCGGAACATTTTAAAATTTTGACCCCCTGATTCGCATGTTTCCATCAATTTATGGATTATCACTGCCTAAAGTAAGGTGTGGCACAAATTCACAATTTTAATCCGATAATCCGGATCGCACACTCTAACTCTTTTACTTGTCCCCTGCTATAGTCTAGACATGTGGCTGCTATGATATAAAATGCGTGGTACCGATGATAGCGTTTTATTGCATATAGTTATTGTTACTACAATCATAAATTTTTGTCAAGCCAATATTTGAATATCTCGCTGGCATCATATATATGACCCGTACGTTTACCGAGCAATCCATTTCATGGCAAATGTTTTCATTGTTTTTTTCTTTCTTGTTTCTTGTTTTTTTCTTTCTTTCTTTGTTTGTTTGTTTTCTTTTGTTTTTTCTTGTTTGGTTTTCTTGGGTTGTTCTTTCTTCCTTTTTCAAATGTCAATAAATAGCAATAACGTAACATGAATAACTTATACAGCTTTTTTAGTAAATTCAATTTTGAGACTTTTATATCTATTTTTGTAGTGAAACCACAATAAAATCTTGGTAATTTTTTTTTTTTTTTAATGTGGATTTGCTTTTTTGCGATTCCTTGAATTACTATTGTGAGTGATGATTCAATATGTAATAGGAAAAGATTCTAAGTTGAAAGTTTCGTGGAGTAATGTAACATACTTTGTAGACGTTCCTTCGGTTTTCACCCGGGTCCTTAACAGCTTGCACCTTGATAACTTTAGTAGTATTACATGATGTGGTGTATTGTAACAAGGAAAGCAGACACGGGATACATTCAAACATTTCAATACGTTAGTTATGATTTTAATATCAACATGAATAAGAGTAAAATGGCCGAGTTTCCTGAAGATACATAATGAAATACATAATGATAGCTTGGAAGCAGAGATCCTACTGAAGACCTGATTACAACTGCGTGCTAATGAAGCATATAAAGGTTAATATAACCATGGTTAACCATAGATTAGCTGTGGTTACCAGACAATATTTAAAATGAAATAGATTTTCTTTGGTAAGACGAACAAATACGGGTAATCGGCAAATGACCTATTGTAAATACATTTCCCTTATTTTTAAGAAATCAATCCATTACAATTTCAATATTAGGTAGCAACGAAATTGTCGTTTCGTAAGATGATCCTAAAGATAATGTACAGTTGGTTCACGTTCTAATATCATCATAAAATATGAGGCCAAAAACGCTAATGCGAACATATTTTTCTATTTGACCTTAAGTTATTTGCAAAGACCATTTTCACGTGGCAAAGGGTAATCATAAGAAATGCTTTGATGATGCATTTTAAATTTCAAACATTACTTCATTTGGTGGTGAGGTGCTTTAAGCAAACTGGAGACATAAATACCTTACTGATGGCATATCATGAAACTAATAGGTTATACAAATGCATACAGGTTTTTTATTCATCCTTATTAAGAGGGTAAGTGCAGGAAGACTACGAGTGTAGTTGAGGTTGGTAAAATAAGCTTGCAAATATGTTACTTCAAACACCGCAAACAAATTTTCATTTTTTTTTGTTGGTTTTTTCCCGGCGCCTATTCATTTGTGATCTTGCAGGCATTGCTCCATATTGGCTCAAACAAACACCAGTTTTTTATATAAAATTTTTAAACTTATCCTTGAAGACGTGCAATGACATTCGTTCCTCTTAAAATCAACTTCGTGAAAACTGAGATTAGGATACCAAAAGAGGGAAATCTCAAATCTTAAATTTTTGGATCAAAATATAAATTGCTCAGTAACTACAATGTCCGTGCAATGTAAATTCTGCCAATGAATAACATCTTGCTGTGCCTAAATTTATTGGCCACTTGTCAAATAATGAAATAGGACTTGAATCATGTAACCGCTTGCTGGAAGCTACGGTTTTGGGGAGATCAAAGTCCAATTAAGGTCAGGTATGATCTGCTCAATTGCCAAACATCTATACATCAGGTTGGCCGTATTTAAAGACGTTAAGGGTTTCATCTAAATGTGAAATGATGAAAGAAGCTCAAAAGATGTTTTTATCAATGAAAGCACCTGTCAATCGTATAATTGTCTTTACTTCTGTATTAAAATAGCAACCAGTACAAACCGTATTTTGAATTACAAGACCTAATAGTGGACTGTTAATACACTGTTGCTCATAAAGTTGGGAATTTGTTGTTCAGACCCAATCTTAAAATGTCATTCTATTTGAACGCCTCTTAATCATATTAGAGTATTCGAATTATTTACATAAGGAGTTCCCACTACCAGATGAAGTGATCAATGCATAATTTGATTACGTTAAAATGTCTTTTGTTGGGAGCTATAAAATGCCAGACGTCTGTTGTTTGTTCCTTTTCACTGCTCCAAACCGGTGTGCAAGGAGCCGTGTTTTTTGGTCAGAGTTGGTGTTACCTTTAACAACAAAAACTGACACAGGGGTTCCCTGGCTAGCCTCGTCAACGGCAGTGTCAATATTATTGCATATAAATGTAAAAAAAAAAAAATAACCATATCATGATAGTTCACCTTGAGATAATGATTGGTTAAAACTGTTAAATCCCATGGAATGTGTGATAAAAACAGATAATCTCGTATAGCTCAGAAGTGGGTAGAAGTGGGTGGTTGTTCCCATGTGGGGTGGTCGCATTTAGCATGAAATATGGACAAATATGGAACTGGCAAGCTTATTTATGTTATCCCGGAACTTTTTGAACTGAGCCACACACTTTTGGCAAGTTTCAGAATTTTTTATCCTGGCTATATTGTCTGAGAGAGTACCCTCGACTTCCCAATGTTCTAATGCAATTTATAGACCTTTTGAAGCCATACTCTCATGTCGAAAAAATGCCAGTATATTTTATATATTACTTGGGTGAGCTTCCTTAATGATGAGTTCAAATAGGACAGTCAAATCTCACATACTGCAAACTTTGTTTTAACCCTTTTCCAAACAGACATATATGGGATAAGATTGGTGGATGCCAGTACAACTATTAGGAATGTGGATGTTTTCCCCCCGACTAGAACCGGACAGATCACAAGTAATTATAGTTTCAGAAATTATTGGGGACAACCGGTTTGAATTTCTATAATGTAGCGGAGAATGTGTTATCACCCCCAAGTAAATCCCCTTGCTCCAAAAGAAGAAACTTAAAAAGATTCAACATGGTGGAGGGTGGCTCTATTAGAGCACAAGTTGCAATTCATTCACTCAAATGTTTTCCCCATATTTTAAGATTAGCCTTAGTATGACTTGACATGATTGTGCCAATTAATCAGAAATGGTATATTAATGGAAACTTATTGGCAAATTCTTCTGACACATTTTTAGGGATTGCTCCTCTTTATGCGTCACTTGAAACATGTCTTCAGATTACAGACACCGGATATTCTCCTAGTCATTGCTTTCCTTTCACAGTTTAGAGTCTATGCAGTGATTTACCAAATCTCCCCCTACTACGAGAAGAAATGTGGGCATAGATGACTCTCAAGGTAAATGTCAGAGATCCTTTTGTACCAAGGACCATTGCGAATGAAACGAAAAGCAGTGCTAGAAAAACTGATGAGGTACCCTCTATACAAGAAGTTTTAATAAAATAAGTAAAAATCATAAAATAATTAAAATAGAACTTCCTCGACATATTAGACATTCAAATGATTGTTGATCTGGACAAGCGGTGACGGTTGTTTATTGCTTAGACGTATCCTAGCACGCACCATAACATTCTCCATCAAGAGCAACACTCAACCGCTCTTCACCCGATCGCTTTATCCCCACCGATGTGCCGGGTCCGATCGTGAATGTCATTTGGCCAATCGCAAACAGCTTCGCTCTGGACGGATGATGAGGATGGCAAATTTGCCTGACCTTAACCCTCTCAAGCATCTTTGGAACCAGCTTATACCGGTCGGTATCATTGCAGACAGGCCAATTGTATGGACAGGTCAAAACGAAAACCACTATTAAAGCCCCTCCTTGAATGGAATTGTTCCAACATTAAAACTGTACCGACCATTTTCTGTATTGCAAACTGTTTGTCATTCCATTATCATTAATGAAATTCTATCAAGATATGAACAAGACTAATATCCATTACGAGTTTGGTGCAGGAAGTGTTCCTTGATGAAAAACCGGAATGTGTTATAATTTCATTCCATTTCCCTAATGCTGAATTTTGCAATTGCTTGAATGAGCGACAAACAGTATAATCGATCAAAACGTCAGCATACACAGACTTGTAAATTGCGGACACATCTGAAATTTAAAAGTAGCTAGTAGGGACCAAGGATGATGAAAGGACGAAAAATATAATGTCTGTAAATACTTTATGAATTTTATGTTTGTAACAATAATGTATTTGGAACAGCTTAGTCTCCAGCGGCTTCATATTACGATTATTAACTATTCGTCCAGACTGGGATTTATAGGGCCCGATTTTTTCTTATCTCCTCTTATGTTATTATCTTTTAGGTCATTGTTTTATAGGCTATCTGAGCTTGCTCATGGAGGCCTGGGTAATGTGGTGTTCAACTGTTCTTCAATTGCTTTAAC
>JAMKCH010041815.1:0-13252 GCA_023653785.1 Ophioderma brevispina
AGTGTTGTGTTAGAGATCCAGAAATTGCTAGCTAAGGATGGATTGAACGTCAAAATTGGTGCATGACAATAACTTTGAGTGTAAGGGGACTTTAGATGCATTCAAGATATTTTCATGAGGTCAAAGGTCATCTTATGGTCAAGTGGCGGATATTGAAAAGGGGTTCTTTGAAAATCTCTAGATGGATGGATTCTTCTCAAATAAAGAGACACTGGCACATTTGAAAAATAGTGTGCCATCACGATTTTCAAATTAATATTTGGTATGGTTGTTAAAACGTTTAATATACATTAGCCCTCGTAGAAATATTAAGCCCAACATTCAGAGACCTATATGGTTGGTAAAAAAGAACAATTTATAATAAAATGACTCCGGAGTCTTAATTCAGCAGACGACGAAATGGCGGTTAACACAAGGGGAAAAAGACATGTCGGGAGTTGATTCCCATGGCATATACCAGGTTTGGCTGGTAGTGACTTTGTGGAGTTTTATATCAATGAGTAGAGTCTAAGATATATTCGTGTAATAGACACATGTGCTTGGTAAGTTACGGCAAAAACTTAAAAGTTGGCCGATAAATACTGGATGTCTCTGGCATCTTATTAAAGCCCATTGTTTTAGGGTATGTTATTTTTAGTGTAGAATATCTCTGGATTTTCCAATGGATTAGCTATTCATTTGCTGAGCAAATTATTAAAGAAATTTCAATATTTGTGAAAATATGGCCATGACTCCTTTAAATTACTCCGGACTTTCTCATAACTTTGCATTGCTTTTGTCATGTATTCAGAGCCTCCCATTTTTGGACCCACAAATCTTGTTTTGCGGTGGTCCTAGTAGGGGGTGGTTGGGTTTGAAGCCAATGTTGTGTTAACTGCGTGGTGTTTATCTTATATCGTATTGTCTTGAATGAAATTTGCGTGTGTGTTGGATGAAAGTGGGAAAAAATAATGCAGGTTTTTGTTTGGCGATAAAGATAATAAGTTTGTAAATAAAAGCCAAGTTTAGGGTCTAAAAAACAAATTGGATCAACGTGTCATACAGCTCCGTTTGGATGTGTTTGTATCGTAAAATGGGTTATGAAAGAAAATAGATAGCGAAGTCAATCCCCTTATTGCTTGTCCTAGCTCCCTATGTTGTGTAAAGCTAGCCGTGCAAAGCTGTCCTGCAATTGTGTTTATTTACACTAGCTAGGGTCAAAGACTTCACTCCTCTCCCTCTGGAAGAGGGAATATTTGAACAAACTATTTTTAACATATTATATTTAAAAATTTCAAGTAGGCTTCTTCTTAATAACCATAATTGGTAACTTAAAATATTTAATTAATAACCATATCTCGTTATTAGAACTCAAGCTTTAGCAATTTACCACAATCAATTTCCCACATTCTATGCTGAAAAAAATTAAAGGGGCTGCAAAAATTGTTTATCTGGTTTGGAAGAGGACATACCAAGGACAAAATGACTGATCTTGATAACATATTTGCTAATTCAAATTTAACAGGTGACATTGCTTAGAGAGAGGGGCCAATTCCAATAGCTGATAATCTCTTGGCAGTAAATTTCATAGTTATCTAGCTAAATGATAGTTATGTTATAACTTCAATTAGAATTATCCAATTCACATTTGGGGGTTGTCCTTGATTTTGGACATGGTCTATATAGGGTTATAGTAAACCGGGGAAAAATATTTTCCCCAGAGTAAACCTTTCAGTATTCACTTGACCTACCCTGGGACTTGACCTTACTTGGTTTCAACTTTTTGGACTTTCAACTAGCAGTTGGTTATTATATATTTCAAGTCATTTTCATCCTTTCCCCCCCCCCCCCCCTTAGGACTCTATTTGTGGGAGTTTGATTGCTGAACAATGCTTTAGGCAGAAACGTATGTAGGGGGCCGACCTTTACTCCTTCCTCAACACAACTTTGTTATATATGTAGAAACATAATTGTTTTTGAACATTATATAATATAACAATAGTGAATACTCATATATATATATTTCACAAAACTATGATCAAGGCTCAGTCAGGCCCTTAGACTATTTAAATTATTTATCTTATTTGATGGTGGCAAATACGATTTTGTAAAAGACACGTGACTATATCGCTATTTAATAGTGAGTCAATGTCTTTTCATTCACACTACTACATTTTGTTGTCAATAAATCAAATAAGCCCATATAACTTCTACAACCTATAGTCATGGGGAAATGGGTATTGAGTTGGTTGGTTTAGTTTTTTGCCTATACAATTTGAACACCAAGTTTTTTCCAATAACACGAATTTCATGGAGAAATCTGAAAAATATGGGTGTCATTTTTTAAAATGTGTTCTTGGTTGTTTTATAAAGGGGGAAAATTTGTACAGGGGTAAACGAAAAGTGTTTTAAAAATGATTTAAAACATATACCAATTTGTTCGGATTGGTAATAAGGTTTCTAAAAAGGTATAGTTTGCCATATTACGACCTATGTTTTTAAATACAATAGGCTCAGAAAGGTTCAGGTCATTATTTTAAAATGGTACGATTTGTTGTAACGGTTTAAATCATTCTTTGGGTCAATACTAAATAAGAAAATGATATATTCTGTGTTGTCACTTTCAAAGTGGACTTTTACAGATCATGACTAATGATCTCCCATGAGACCCCCTGTGGACCACTGCCATATTTGGCCTCTTAATTATATCAAAACATCATTGACGAATGCAACCTGTATATTTTGGCTTCTGTACAGTAATACAACATTTGGCACCGTTTTTAAAAAACTGATGAATCTGAACATTTTAAAACCCCCCCCCCGTGTGACCTTGAAACCATTTTGCCTTGTCAACTCTTGTACTATAACCCTCAAGGAGGGCAAACTATACCTTCTGTAATCCTTGAAATGTACTGACACGATGGTATACTTTAAACACCGTTTGCCACGCTTTTCCTATTTGACCCCTGTTATAAACCTTGCCCCCAGATTACATCCAAGAACACATTTTTAAAAATGACCCCCTGATTTTTGGAATCCTCATACATTTTGATTTAGAAAAACCTTGGTTGCAAGATTTATTATATGAATTTTCATAAAATACAGTTCCACATGTACTACTATTGATTTTTCCACTTGTTCTTTTTCTTGAGAGTTTGTAATGAAACCCTGTGTGAATGTTTTTGTACCCCAACTTTGTATGTCCTGGCATGTAGAGACCATATTTACCATTTTTACAATCAATCCTGTTTTTTGTCGTCCATTTTACAAAAACCGATTTTCACCTGATTTCTGTAACATGAAAAATCAATGAAAATGCTATTTACAGTCTAACGTACCTGTGTAGAGATATCAATCATTGAGTCATAGTGTTCTCAAAAGTTGGCCTTCCACACCCGCTCCATTCGTTGTTCACTAAACATCTCAAGATTACAAACAAACAATTTTTAAAACAGAACAACCAGCCTTGAAAGCTAAGACTTGTGCCTTTGAAAAGGTGATTAAGTCCATGTATCATTCACACTATATTTTTGTTAATTGCCAAAAGGGCACTTTAACTTTTTTGAGACAGGCTGTAGAGATCTGCTGTATCATAGAAGCAAGGGTTTACATGCAACGTTGATGCTCTCATTTAATGGGAATGAATTTTTCGCCTCATTTTGAGGAATAGCGCCCCGGAAATTTATTCGTTGGTATCAGCTATTAAACAAGACGGGGTTTAAGCATACAAATTAAAGGGGCATTATGCAAGTTAATAATGGAGTTTCAATGAGTTATATTTTAGAGTTTTTTGTTATCTTGGGTGAGTATATGGATGAAGTTCATCAATGAAGTTGTTTTAGAGTTATTTGTTTGATAATATATTTTGAAAAAAATTGTTTGATTTTTTTTTATGGGAATATACTTTCGCCTATTTGAGGAAAACACCCCCAAATTGAATTAAAGGGTATTAATGCAATTTTCAAAAGTTTAATGGAGTTCATTGAGGAGTTATGTTTAGAGTGTTTTTGTTTTTGGTGATTTTATGGATTGAATTCATTGAGATTATGTTACTTATAAATGGGAGCCCATCTATGAGTTTTAAGAGTGTAATTTGTTAGTAAGGTATGAATGGAGTTCATTGATGAGTTATGTTTGTTAAAGTCATTTAGGGGAGTTATGGAGTTCATCAACCAGTTCAGAATTTTTTAGAGTTTTCGAATTTTTAGAGTTTTTTTTTTGTGATTGTGGCCTTCATTGATGAGTTAATGTTTTAGGAGGTTTTTTTGGTTTTGTGAGTTTCTGGATGGAGTTCACCAATGATGAGTTTTTTAGAGTTATCTGTTGGTGAGATATGGATCGAGTTCATTTGGAGTTATGCTTTTATAGTTCTTTGGTGGGTGATCGCGAAGACAAGCGCCGGTGACCGCCTTGTATCTATTAAAGGCCATTACCGCCATTATTTACCTTTTTTTAAAGGGCAATTCCATTCATCAATTTACCAAATTAAAAGCCATTAATAATTTATCAATTAAAGGGCCATTCCTTCCTGATTACCATTAAAGGGCCATTCCAGGCCATTTCTCAGTTACCAATTAAAGGGCTATCCTCCATTTGCCAAGGCCAGTCCATCATTTATACCTTGGAAGAGTACTGCAAATTTATTTACAATTAATGTGCCATTCCCTTCATTTACCAATTAAGGGCCATCCTTCATTTACCAATGAAAGGGACATTCTCAATTTTACTAATTATTTACAAGGCTATTCCTCCTCCATTTACAGTAAAGGACCATTCCCAATTAACGGGGCATATATGATTTTCTGAATAGTTACGATTATATTGGATTAAAGAGGCTTAGGTAATTTTAAAAAAATTATGACAGGAATGTATTTTTTTGCACCATTTGAAAGAGAGCACCCTCGGGTTCATGTTGAGCTCAAATACTTTGTACTACACTATATTTTCTATTTGCCAAATCATATTTTTATGTCCACCTTGAACATCTTATTTGTTCAACAAACTGTCTGCCACCCAATAACTTGTCTTAGGTGTCTCATGCACTGCGTCCCAGAGATCATTCCAGTTCCACATACACGTGGGTCCTGTGCATCATTGATGCTCTCGATTTCCAGGTTGCAGTGCTTTAAAAGGGGATCACAACCCTTAATATTTTATATACAAGATATGACCATTCGAATAGAAGTAATTTCGTCTTCAAACCTCTTCCTCTAAAAATAAAGGAATTAATTCAGTGTTCATAGGTTTATCCATTTTGACTTTTGAGGACAGCCCGGGGCCCAACCAAAAGAGTGCCGGTGCAAACAGTCATAACATTGAAAACATGTAAAACTAAAACATTTCTTTGTGCTGGCGGAATGGTGGTATTCAAAACATTACATGTGTTTTTTAAAGGCAACCACATTCAGATGTTATATAGGGAGGAGGTATGTATTTGCTCAAGCTAACTTGGCTATATAGGATAATGTCTTTGATCACGTTCGCGTATAAATTCTACACTGTGTATTATCAAAAAAAACAACCTGACTGAAAAAGTATTTCGCCATTAAGTTGGACCATCACTTTTCACCGGACAGAGAGATTTGCTAGTTGACACACTCGTAAGATATCCGGTCCCCCACCCCCAACTCAAACATTGAAATGTGCATCTGTCTATAACAATTGATTTTCTGCCATCAAAATGCATGTGGAGTGTTTTTGAATAGCCGCCATCAGTACTAGGAATATATGGTTGGATGTAACATGTACATACTTCATAATATAGAGGCCTGCATTGTCACTTTGCCGTACTCTTTGGTGGTCCAGGCTAGTCATCCAAAGTCAAAATGGATTCACTACGAACACCTAATTATACTTTTTAATTTTTGGAGGGACCCACCCCTGGGTTGGAGATAGAACTTACTCCTATATGGGGTATTATATTGTATATATAAACATGCTTGTCACTCTTTTAAGGGCTAGTTCCCTTTAATGTTGTGTGTGTGAGGTCAGTATCTCACAGGTTGAAGGTATTCCAAACATGTATGTTAGCGAAGTCACAGTAATTATTGATTTTCTCAAGTGTGAATTGGCATTAAATCATATATGGTTAGCCTGTCTGATATATAATCCATCTTGAAAGAGGAATGCAAAATGTAGTTGGTCAAGTGCTAAAATTAGAATATGGATTTCAAGTGCTTATAGTCATATTTTCTGCTTAATTATTTTGTAAAATTACCTGTTTTCATCCCCTTGCTTGAAAAGCACGGGGGATTTTGCGATAGCACGCTTTTGCGATTGGGTTGCATGTCTGTGTGTGTGTTCCAGTTTGGTTGAGGTTTTAAACCAGACTTGGGGTTAAGGTGCAGTCGGGGTTCCTTCATATGTGGATGTGTCAAAGGTCATATATCAGGTTAAAGAGCATAGGAGGTAGCTGTAGTTTATGTATGCATGTGTGGTGTTTCAGTTTGGTTAGGTTTTGGTTTTTCAGTCTTGTTCGAAAAGTTGTAAGCTCGATTAAACCAGACTTTGGGTTATTAAGGTTTCATTCCTATGTGATGATGTTCAAATGCCATGAGAACAAGGTCAAAGGTCATCTGAGGTCAGGTTCCAGACTGCCATCGTGCCAGGGGGGACGACGCATGTTTACCTGCTGTATTTTGTGTTTATAGGATGTGTATTTATGTTTGTAGGGATGCCAAGATTCAGAAGGAAAATTTCTGATATGCCCGCTTACATCCTTGGATATGCATTCAAAATGAGTCCAAACAAGCCTTAGTGTAATTGGTGGTTGCGATGGCTTCCCAATACTGGGGGCCATTTGGGAAGCCCATCTCAAAAGCCACTGACTTATGTGTTATAACCTAACAAAATCTACAGGGATAAAAGGGTTATTGTAAGATGGAAGCCATCTCATGCCACTAGCTCTGTGTTTAACCTATAAAGAATCTACCAGGGTTGAAAGGGTTAAGATGGACGTCATCTCAAAAGCCACTGACTTATGTGTTATAACCTTACCGGAATTACCAGGGGTTGCAAAGGGTAATATGGAAGCCATCTCAAAGCACTGACTTTGTGTTATAACCTATACAGAATCTACCAGGTGAAAAGGGTTAAAGGAAGCCATCTCAAAAGCCACTGAATATGTGTTATAAACAAAAATACAGATCTACCAGGGTTAAAGACACTATCAGACATTTTTGGCATGTTGTAAAAAGTACAGGTATCCTAATACCTGCAAATGAGAAGACCAGAAAGCAAACTATTAAAGACAGACTCAGAGATTTGAGTCATTACTGTCCGAACGGACACTTACACAACACGTATTGAATGGAGAATCGTATTTGGAACACTGCTGTTTTATTCCTTTGCCTCTGTCAATTCTACAGCTGGAACAAGGAACTTATGAGAATTCTACAGACTTATCCTTCACTTTGAAGCTATTCTGCAAATCCAAATATTGTTGTTAAATCACTGATAGTCTCTTAAATAAAGGGGGAAAAAGACATTAATTGCAATATTTGACACATTTATACTGGCCACAAAGTTGGCTTTTGGGAAACTGCCACACAAAAAGAGCCCTAACTACTTGGCTCTATCTCCTTTATGAATCCCCTTTATAATCTAAGCTACCCATGACATGGTGGATTGGAACCATCTGGAATGTAAAGGCAGACTTGGTTGGCAAGGGATTTCAATAAATGAACTGCACCGGGACAACACAAAGCATCAATGTTTTATTATTGTCTGATAGGCAGCAAGTCTTGAATGCGAAATTAAAAATGGATCACACTGAGAGACAGGTTTTATGCGCTGCCACATGGCGGACCACTGCTTGCATACTTCTAGAAATAGTCACTTTCTTCTTTTCCTATTCATTTTTTTTCTTGTCATCTATTTCTAGTAAATTAAGCAATAATGGCACATTTTTTAAAGATCTAATTGTTATAGTTACACTATATCCACGAACGACAATGCTAAAAAATGTGTATTTCTCATTAAACGATTGTGTAATTGGAATTGGGAATCCCAATGTAATTTAACAGCAGAGCAGGAAATGCCAATTTAGGTCCGTTCATGATGAAGTAGTGGCACCTCATGAAAAATGACCCTAACTTTCTTGAACCGATGGAAACAGTAATGGATGAGCGTAGACACAACATGGCGAATTTCCCGCTATTGCGAATTGGAAGGACGTTTTCACGCACCGTTGGATTCTTATCGGAGATCTCTGTTATTACTTATTCTAACTACAAAATTCCTCGTTGCGACAGATAGATAATTTTGAGCTATACCATTCACAGGTATAGTGTGATGTTATTGGCCTTGAAAGTGTGTGCTCTATTAAGGTGCAATTCGTGATACTATAGGCATCGTAATTTTTGTTCATGTTCTTAGAGAGAGGAGAGCCTCTTCTTTTAGTTCTTTCTTGCTCTTCTTCATCTCCTCTCTACGAGCAACCCATACTATGAATAACATTATTACATCTCATTAATATTCATGAACTCATGCATGCTATTTCATTGGCTGATTCCTATTATAAGTGCTATTGCATTGGGAAAAAGTTGTACTGGTTCCCTACAACCTATCGCCCAGAGTCCAGCAAGGTGTATAAAACAAAAATACTTAACATGGTTTATATAGGAAATAGGGGCCAATATTGGAAATGCTGGCAACAGGTCTATCACTCTTAACTCTTCGGGTTTGGGTGAGGGTATGTAGTATGTTAAATTGTTCGGTTTGTTTTGGTTTCATGGAAACCAAAGCATTTTAGGTGTCTATCCTTTATAGATTTTACTTTATGTATTACTACACACCAAAAAATTATATTTCAAAATCTCTGAGTCAGCCTTTAACATTCTTGCTCCTTTCAAAAACAAGGTATGTGGGTAGTGGTCGATACATTAATACCATGTAATGTGTCATCACTATTTGCATGCTAATGAGCTCTTTCATATTTATTCCCCACCAGGGGGACTGAAAGTTTTACTTGCAACATTTTTTATATGGGGAAGGTGAATTGCCCTAATTCTCAACTGAATATGACATTTTTATGAAGGGCAATCAAAACAATTTTTTGCATGTTCTTGAGTGGCATCCATCATGATTGGAAATTAGTGTGAATAAATAGAAAAGGCTGTGGGAAGAAACTTTGTTCTGATTATGGGAAGAAACAGTGGTGTGCCGGGGGTGGGGTGGGGGGGCATGGGGGCTTTTTCCCCCCAATTTTTTGTCTTTCACCCCTAGTTTGCCCCTCCCCCCGCCCCCCCCCCCCCCCCCGGCTGAAAGAAAAATTAGATTTTTGGGCAAAATTGGCAATTTGTGGCCGTCAAATCACTAAATTTGTGGTGAAAATCATCGATTTTGTGGCCCAAATTGGTTATATTTTAAAAATATTTGATACTTTCCCCCAGAATTTCTATTCCCTTTTGCCCCCCCAAACAAAAATTTCACTTTTGCCCCTTCCCCCCCAGAAAAAGAGGTCTGGTGCGCCACTGGGACGAAACAAGAATCAGTCAAGAATGAAGCAAAATCCTATTGTTTTCACATGTAAATATAGGCCTTTAAATATTTTCCCCAAAAGTTTTATTGCAGACCCAGTGTCTCTCCTTGGGTACTTAAAGGCACTATCATAATTACTAACTTAGAAAATCAAAAATCAGATATTTTACTGTCCTGTATTAATAGCTCAGTATCCTAACATACCGTACCAGTGAAAATTTCACAAGCAGCCCAATGAGGACAAAACTGAATATTTTAGTCATTACCTATGTGGACACTTACTACATACATACATACATACATACAAAGTAGTTATATTAGAGCGCTGCTACATAAAGCGGGCAGCACGGTAAGAAACCAAACCCAAATGACAAAAGTGAAGCAAACAAAGGAAAAATAACAGACCATTTTAAGCTGAATCTAATGTGTTTTCAATTGAATTCTAAATGATATCCCTTAGGAGCCTCTCTGATGGCAGGCAGCAGAACCATTCCAGAAGGCAGGGAGCAGAGTATGAAGTTCTTCTTTTCGCAGATTTTCCAAGTTCTGATGGAGTTTTTGGTGAGCTAGACGAGTGTGTCAGCAGACGAGCGGAGCCCAGAACGAGTCGGACGATTTAAAGAGAAGCACTTGCGATAAAATAGTTCGGAGTTCAGGCCAGAGCCATTTTGTAGACAAGCACCATGATCTTAAAAGGGTGGGGATTTGAAAAAAATTCTATCCTCCAGGGTAACCAATGGGCTGATGAACTCGGGTGGCATGTCCCGTTTCAAGCACACCAATCAGTTTTGCTGCCCAGTTCGGGATACGCTGTATGTAATTTCTGAATTATCAGTTTTGTTTGGTAGGAGAAGTCCGTTACAGTAATCAAGTTCTAGAGAGAATCAAGGCAGAGGGATAGATGACAGGTGTCATGAATCCAAAGAATCTACGAGCTTCTGAGAATATTGCGCGTTGTTGAAAGTTCAAGTTTGTACAGAGAGATTTCACATCGGTGACATGGACATATTGCTGTGAAGAATGGACACCCAGGTTACGAACCTGTCACTTGGGGCGATGGACGTGTCCTCAAACAAGCAATGATGAAACAGGAGACATGTAATGTTTGAGATGAGGTGATGTATAACCATGAATTCAGTCTTTTGATCATTTAGCTTAAGCATATGTGTGTTCCCTCCAGTTCTTGTAGCCTTTATACATTCAGAGAGGCAGTTCAGAGCACATGTCATAGAATTTTGAATCTTTTGGATTAAAAGCTCATATAGAGCTGGATATCGTCAGCATATATATGGAATGAATACCACACTTCTTAGAATTTTACAATTGGGAAGAGTAGATATACAAAACATTGAAGGCCTAATGGAACCCTGTGGTAAACCAAAATCAATTTCATGAGGATCAGAGAGCACACCATTAATACATACCCTTGTGGTTCTGCCAGCCAAATATGATGGACCCATTCTAACACAGTACTTGAACACCTCTTTCCTTAGCCCAACCTCCTTAGCAGCAACTTTTATGATTAACAGTGTCAAAACGACAAGATTAGAGATCCAGCAAAACTAAAAAACCATTGATGGTTACTCAGTATTTCCTGATATCATCCTTTCACCTATATAAGGCGGGTTTCGTACTGTGTATGGGTTTATAGGCCGACTGATAGACCTCTCCGAGACCATTGTTTTCAATGAACTTATTGATGTTATTAACAGCAAATTTTTCAAGAGCTTCGGAAACATATACGGAATTGAGAACAGGTCATAGTTCTGATATTCATTGGTTTAAGAGAATGTTCTTGTTATGGGGATATAATAGCAGTTTTAGGGACTAAGGAAAAATACCAGTACTCAAAGACCTGTTGATGATATCAGTATAACAGGAACAAACACTGGCATGTGTTGTTTTAAGAACCATGTTGGAATAGGGTCCAAGAGACAGAACTTGGCAGGTGACTTAGTGATATACTTAAGAACATCTTCTTCACATACATAATCAAACTTATCAAGGATACATGAAGGTAAACTCTGATGGAAGATTTCACTTTCAACACATGTTTGACTACTTTCTAGACCCTGATAAATCATTTGAACCTTTTCTTTGAAATAGCTAGCAAATTTGTTGCCCAGCTGTTTTGGTGATTCATGTGGAGGCAGAACTTTTTTGTTCTTATTAAGCAAAACATTGACCTTTTTGAACACATCTTTTGTGTCAGAGGACTGAAACTCATTTCTGTAATACTCCTGTTTTGACCTTTCTATCATATCATTCACAACCTTCCTCTGTTCTACATACAACTGGTGATCTGTTGCCAGTTTACTTTTTCGCCACTTCCTCTCATACCTACGACGAAGGCGGCGAGCACAATGTATCTCATTGTTATACCATGGTTGACGTGGCCTAACCCTACGTACAGAGGTCTTGAGAGGAGCATGACTACAACACGTAATTGAATGGCGATTCATATCATTCAATACTGCTGTTTTCTTCCTTTTCAGTTGGAAAAAGTAACTTAAGTAACTACATTCTTATCCTTCACTCTTAAGCTATTCCTGCAAATTTTAAATAATATGATTCTTTCGGGTGGATCACTGATAGTGTCTTTAAATTTGTACCTTTAGAGCTTCAGAAGTTTTCAGTGACCCGAATTGATCAATTGTAGTGTGTAAAGTTTGTGCGGTATCTGTGCCATTTCCATATTCTTACATCCTGATGGTACTTCATATCATGAGACGACGGCAATTTTGTCATTTAAATGATATTCTACCCTCTCTTGTAGCTGGCTACAGGCTTATTTCCGATGATTAAATTTTAATGATGTGTTATCTTATTTCTGTCTTATCAGAGGCATCATGTTTCAGAATTGTGTCTCAAGATATGAGTGCATTTGGATTTGACAGAATTGTATTAGGTAGTTATTTTTCTTCTGTTACAAGTGGGCAGCTGATTCAGCTGAGCACGGAACAGTGTTGTAGCAGTTTATGCAGTTATTAACTGTAAAACAGCCTACTTTCACAAGCAATTTGTTTTGGTGAAATTTGCGAGATGCTTTTCATCTAGAGAGTTAATTACCATGAAGCAGTAAATGGTTTTAGACATGACTGTGTGCAAAGAGTTGTTAAAGGGCCACAATGGCATAAACAAATATTCAGACATAATGAAGTAGACCCTTACTGAAATCACTTCCACAAATTTAAAAATAATTTGGGTGTTTACATTTTGTAAAAAAGGGAAAAGGAACCAATATTATTTTCCTAGTAAGCTTCACTTCTCAACCAAGAATGCTGACATTACTGCCAGCATTTTATCAAACTTGAAAAGCATGCAGTCATCAGCTTACAGACCATTGCCATAGGCGGATTTGGGGGGGGGGGCACACCCGGCGCACGCCCCCCTATTTTTTGCAGAGCAAAGGGTGCCGGGCACCTTGTAGATGTAGAAAAATGCTTTTTGCCGCACAGGGCGCCCTGTATATCTAGGAAAAGGTTTTGTGTTTGTTGGCGCCCTTGCCGACACAATTTCGAGTCCCTTTTTACAGTTATTTGCACGTTTCAATTCCTGGTTGACATTTAAACAGTGCTTTTTAAAGAACATTTTTAACCAGGGGTGGATCCCGGAATTCTCAATAGGGGGGCACCAGTCACTATTTGCTTTTAAAAATTTGGGTCAAAATTGGGTCTACCCGGCGAGCGAAGCGAGCCGGAAAATGTTTAAAAGTGGATAGTGACTGGCTCCCCCCTATTGAGAATTCCTGGATCCGCCCCTGATTGCTATTGTATATGTGCTAATCCTGGCT